>JAOQMM010000171.1:1107494-1128907 GCA_027563515.1 Erythroxylum platyclados | reverse complement strand
CGTGTGATATAGAGATTCTCACACGCTTCAAACTCTGCAAAACAAAAATTGTTTTTGGATAAACAACCTCGCTCTTCCCTCTCCTCAATTCCTATATATAGCCCTCAGTACCAGGTTTTACTTAGGAGACACAGACGCAAGCATAAGTTGGAAGTGTTCTTCCTCCTCCTTCATATAGCTCTAGCTTCTCTTCTTCTTTTTCTCATCTAGCTAGAACAGAAAAAAGATGGAGGGAAAAAAGTTTGGAAGGTTGGGAACTATATTCCAAAGTTCTAAGCCTTACATAGCCATGATATCTCTGCAATTTGGCTATGCGGGCATGAACATTATCACCAAGGTTTCTCTCAACAGAGGGATGAGTCATTATGTGTTAGTCGTTTATAGACATGCTTTTGCTACTGCTGCTATTGCTCCTTTCGCTATTTTTCTCGAGAGGTACGTAACTATAAACAATACCTGAAGAAGAGTGATCTTCGTGTAGTGACAAGGTTTTGGTTTAACATGTATGCATGTTTTGCTTATTTGCAGGAAAGTGAGGCCAAAGATTACATTTCCCATTTTCATGCAAATGTTTGTTCTTGGTCTTCTCGGGTCAGTTTCTTTCTTTTTTTTCCCCCTGATACTTGAAGATAGAATTTATTGAAAAGAATTGAACCTCATCAGTTTGCTTATAACAGGCCTGTGATTGATCAAAACTTATACTATGCGGGACTGAAGCTCACATCTCCTACCTATTCTTGTGCCATCAGTAACATGTTACCTGCAATGACATTTGTTATGGCCGTCATCTGCCGGTATATATACATCAGCAACCATCAATCATCTTTCTTTCAGAACAATTCATTATGGCCTGAAAAGTGATTATCATCTTATGTTTTTTTTTTTTAAGAATGGAGAAAGTGGACATTAGGAAAGTTAGATGCCAGGCAAAAGTGATTGGAACTGTTGTGACTGTGGCTGGAGCCATGTTGATGACATTGTACAAAGGTCATGTTATTAACTTCATATGGTCTGAGCACTCTCATGTCCATACACCCTCTGCCTCTGAAGCTACTGGTTCAGCTGATAAGGACTGGTTATTGGGCTCAATCCTGCTCATCATTGCCACTCTTGCTTGGGCATCATTCTTCATTCTTCAGGTAAATTCTTGTTAGTGACTATCATTAGATATTCAGTTTGTTTCTTACTTAAAAACTTACAATACTCGAATGATTTTTTTAATTTTTTTTGGTGTGTTACAGGCAGTGACACTTAGGAGGTACCCAGCTCAGCTTTCACTTACATCCCTTGTGTGCTTTATTGGCACATTACAGTCCATAGCTGTGACCTTTGTGATGGAACACAAGCCCTCTGCATGGACCATTGGCTGGGACATGAATCTTCTTGCTGCTGCTTATGCTGTGAGCTTCCATATCTATCCCATGACGTAACTTATGATTAATGAATCAATGGAATCTAACAAATATGTACCTTTCATCATTACACAGGGAATTGTTTCATCAAGTATTGCATACTATGTTCAAGGGCTTGTCATGCAAAAAACCGGACCTGTATTTGTCACTTCTTTTAGCCCATTGATGATGATCATAGTAGCTGTAATGGGTTCCTTCATTCTTGCTGAAAAGATTTATGTTGGAGGGTATGCTTATCTTCTTCTTCTGAACTTAAATCTGAAAATGAAATGTCCAAACCAAAAATACTAATAATTTACTTCGTTAAACAGTGTTCTTGGAGCTGTACTGATCGTGGTCGGGCTCTACTCGGTTCTATGGGGCAAGTACAAAGAAAACAAAGAAAAAGAAGCTGAGACAATCCCTGAACCCATCAAGTACTGTAATGGAGAAAATGATATCATAATCCAAGAAAGTGAAGCAAATGACATAGAGATGCAAAGAAACCAAGCCACAGCGGCTATCAGTGTTCCAGTTTCACAACCTTCCATGTTAGATAAGGAAACACCAAAAGCTTAATCAGCTTCGAAGAGAAAGAGACATATAGAGGGAAAATAGACATAGCAGAGTTTCACAAAATGGCCATGTAAGGGAAAGAAAACTAAAGTGCTTTTCTTTTTTCTTCCTTTTTTCTTTTACTTCCTCTCTTTTTTGTAATGTCAATTTTCAATAAATTTTCCTCTATTTTTGTTTCACTGTTTTCCTTAATTTTTTCCATTATGTTAAAAATAAAGGAATGTCCTTATCTTTGATATATAAGCATATTATTATAAAATCGAAGTAAGAGAGTGCACAATAAGGAGTTACAGTGAAAATGACAGTTTCATTGATCAGAGTTGTTGTCAGAAAACCGTAGTTTTTAATATTCATCATTGGTCACGAAAGTCTGATTCAGATTCCACTCATCTTGCCTCTTTCTTTTTTCACAATTCTTATATGATTTCTCATCAACTTTCGGGTGCTACCTGAGTTTGATATTCCTGTAGAATCGAATCCGAACATGGTTCTTTTTGATTCATCATATGCTAAGAAGTTTGTTGTACTTGCATTTCCAGGCTCAGGAATATATAAAAATTGCATTCTTTTTCAAAGCTAGAAGATCACAAACAAAGATTAGCACTAGAAAACGTGTTTCATTCAAATCTTTCTCTTCCACTTTTCATATCTTTTGGTGTGTGTTATAATGAAATGGCATAGGTTCTTTTTCTATCACCAAGTGCAGGTAGGTGTTGTTTCATTATAAATTCATAAAGACATGCCATTTAATTGCTTTAACTAAAGCAGACATATTATGCATGAAATGATACATTAACTATATGGTATTTCCACTGAAATTTGATTGTACAAATATTTAGTACAATGTTGGAGTTATTGTCTATATGGGAATTGAATTGTAGTACAATTTTGTACTCACAATTTCAAGTATATAACAGTTCAATTTGGAGTCCTATCTAAGTGATATTTAAAGAAGAAATAACTACATATATAATTATGATAATTTTCTATATTCATTATTAGAAATTGAGACCATTATTACAAGAAATTAATTATTTATATTATTAATGACTACTGATGTCTACTAATTAATATGTAATTAATATTTATTATATAGGATGATTTGTTTCATTATATTGATAATTCTTTGTAGTCGTTGGATGAAATAGTATGTGTCGGGACTTCCTATATTGATTAAACTAATTTTCAATATTCTTGAAGACAATAATCATATTATGAAGGTAAATTTAGCTTACCTTAATTAGCCTCCAATATTAATTAGATTACCCCGTTTTTTGTTAATTAACATAACTAGATTAAAATGTTATAAAAGCTTAATGAAGTTTCTGTTAGATATTAATCCTCATTCACAATTCTAATCTTTAGTGGAAATTAGATGCTAAGAGAAGATTAATCATGGACCACCTAAGGATCTTTGATGACAACATCTACCCCTCAAAGAAGAAGAAAATAAAGGTCTCAATTTCTTGTAATAAAATAATAATATATGTCATATATAAGATCTCTCTTTTTTTTTGTCTTCTTAAAACCACGTTTTAGATGTTATGAATATGCTTTAATCAGTTCGATTTAAGTTGAGTGTAATAAGCTCTCTCAAAACTTATTTGTTTTATTCACATGAGTAGAATTTAAGACTTTTTACAAAGGAAATTAAACCCTACACAACTTATTTGTGTAAGTTGTTGTTATTATACTTATCTTTGTATATCTTTTTCATATTAATAAAATAATTATTAAAATAAGTCTCACATTAACCGAATGAGGTAAATTCTGTGTTTGTTTTATATTGCTTGCATATATTGTTTCCCTTTGTGCTATAAGATCTTTCTACAAGTGGAAAATATTCTTAAATATCATAATGTAAATGCTTTCTTTCCTAATTAGTGATGGTCAAGTAAGCAACAACAATGATTTTGTGACGATAGTAAGCCATGTAGTATCAACATAACATGTGCATAATTGACATATATTGCAGTTATAAAATATTTTCTGAAAATATAAATGAGACTACAGAAACATGATAATTAACAAGATAATTATATTAAAAAATCATTAATTAGAAATTATATATAGCTACATGGAAGTATATAAGAATTGAAAATTATCGAATCTAGATATTAGACTACAGCATAGAAACCACTTTGAAAAATGGTAATATATGAAAATCACTAGTGTATATCGTGTAAATCACCATTATGCAACAACGATTCTCCTCATAACTTTAATTATCCCATATCTTCCTCCAACCCCATTAGGGTTTTCCTGTTTTGTGTTTGCTTTTTCCTTTAATTTTCCTTGCCTCCAAACAGTCCTGAAGATCATTTGTCTTATCACTATCAGACACGAAGCTGAAGAAGAAGAAAAGAAATGGTACCTCTTGTCATCAGCCTCCACTCCATTTTGCTGATTATATATGTATTAATTATTTGGTCCAATCATTACAAGTAACAGCATTGTAAGCTTCCATGCTTGTGGATTGAAGATATGGAATAGAAAGAGAGATAATGAAGAATCATGAGAATATGCCCACTAATTACTTCAGTGCACAATTGTTCTCATTCAATAATCTGCTGCATATCTACAACTTGGATGGCATGATTCGGAATTTTCATCTACTTTAAAGATACGTAGAAGAGTTACAATGATATAGTCTAATTTTTGAGATCTGACTTTTTAAGATTTCGATCTAAATTCAACTCAACTCGTCTAATTTTGAATTTGAATGTAATTTTAAGTTTGGTTTGTAGTTCCATCTAAAAAAGGTGTTGAAAATATTTTTGAACATTTGATTTTTGACAATGAAGTTAGTAAATTTACAGAGATGCAATATAATATTATTGAGAAATAGAGGAAGTATCAAAAGAGTCATTGCAATAGTGATTGTTTAGGGCTTGTTTGATTCTACTACAATTTTTTGTCTTTTGTTTTAACTTTTCAAATTTAGTAAAAGATTTTGTTTGGTGGATGTTCTATTTTTTATTTTATTTGAAAATAAAAAAAATATAATCCGTTGAAATTTGGTCCATAAAAATCTTATTCACACATATACACACACACACACATATATATATACTATACTCCTTTTTTATATGTTGAACTTATATTTTTTAGATCGAATTAGGATTATAAATTAAATTTCAGTTTCATCTTGGCCATTATGAATCCCTAATCCAGCCCAGCCATTGCAATCCCTACTGCATATGGTCCTAACCGAGTCCAAAAGGTGGACAAATACCATACCATTGAGATTCGAATTCTGCAATATTTGTATTGGTTGTGCAAGGCAGCGATGACACAGATGAAATGATAAGAAGGAACTGGCTTTCACGCAATTTGTGCAGAACAAGAAAAGAAGGGCTTAGACGGAACAATTATGACTGTTAATGCAGCACCTCTGTTTCAGCAGCATCGTCGAATGATTTTGTACTTCATTGTGCAGTTGAATTTGTTGATTTTACATAGTAATGGCAGGCCCAGCCAAGTTCAAAATCAACCAAATAGGTTTGAGACGATCTAGTTTCAAATTGAAATCAGGTTTAGGAGTCAATCTGAATATAAACGTCCGTATTAAAATAATGTCATTTTAGTTTAATTTTTTAAAACAATCTTATTTTAGTCAGTAAATTTAAGAAAGTAAATATCAAAATGACATTTTAACAAATAATATCAAGACTACATCAATTTGAACGATTTTAGTGAGTTTGGGCCCAAATTAGGGCGAGCAGCCTAACCTATTATCAAACCTAATTTTACAAAAAGGTCACTACCAATTAAAAAACTATTATTGCTGTATATGCCCATTGCTATGATGATTCCAAGTCAAAATCATCACGCGAAAGGGAAAGGAAGTTGTCTTTTGGTCAAATTTTCAGGCCAAGAACATCACAATTCCAATCCAAATGGTGTATTATATAAAATTATCAACTTGCAGAATACACTCTCTTACCAACTAGGATATAATATCAAAAGTTGGTATTGATCATCCTTTCATCATTTCTAAATTGTTCGGGGATAATTGTGAGGTCCAGAGAGAGTGCTTCTTATCTTTCTTAGGTCAAATATGCATTTTGCAACTTAATATTTATGAAAAGTACTATATCTTAAAGTTATTAAAATGATATTGTTTACATTTCAAATAGGATGCAAATGTGATAAAAAAAATACAACATAATCTAATAAAAGTCTCACTGATTCAAAAGGTCTAGAGAAGTCCAGTAATACGCAGTCTTACTTTTAATTAATAGAGAGTCTATTTTCGATAGATTTATATAATATATATATATATATATATGCATATACATATTAAAATAATAATAGTTAAAATAAAATACAATAAAAATGGAAGTAAAGGATGATGATGACGATCATAATAATAAAATAATAAATATAAAAATATAAAATTACGTATAAATAAAAATATAAAAATAAGTATTAAAATAAATAATAAATGAATATAGAACAAGGTCAAGAGTAAAAATAAAAGATAAAATAAGTAAATAAATACACAAATAAAAAAGAAGACAAATACAAAAATAAATTAAACAAGTCATAATGAGCAAATATTTAGGCTAAAAGTGATTTAAAAAATTATTAAGTAGCAATTGTACCTTTAATTAATTTTTAAACAAATTATTTTTAAATTATGCAAAAATTTGATGAGTTCTAATTATTTAATTATTACATTACATAGGTTAATTTGACAATCTAATTATTACAAAATGAGATAAATCTAACTTTATTACAATTTAAGATGCTACGAGTATCCTGATAGGATAAATAATCATAAACACATATTTAGAATTTTTGAGAAACTTATGGTATGATTACTTTAATCCTTGTTTTAGAGATTTACCAAGTTTTGTCAAGTCAAGTTTGGTGTTGGTGACTCCAATTCATCATAGTTGCTTCCACCAAAAGCTTACATATGTCTACCAATCACCAACCGACAATGAACTAAATTGGATTCCATCATAATCAAAGTTGGACCACCTTCCTCTACCAACCCCACTTCATACCAAATTCACCATACCCTAGAAATATATATATATATATATATATATAAAAGAAAATAATCTTACTTTCCAATCTAGAGATGATGACTGCCCACAGTAAAGAGCAATTCCCTTGTAGTTATTAGTTGACTTTTTAAGTATCTAGTTGCAATGCATTTGGATTTTATGAGAGGTGATTTGAAAAGGAATTGCTTAACTTGCACGTTAGGGAGCTAAAACACTACTATCGGTGAGCCAATGAACCTAGTTAATAGGCATGGCAAATTTGGCCCAGCCTGTCCGGTCCGACCCATATTTAGCCCGGTTGCGATGCATTTGGATTTTATGAGAAGTGCTTTGAAAAGGAATTGCTTAACTTGCGGAGCTAAAACACTACCATCAATGAACCAATGAACCTAGCTAGTAGGCATGGCAAATTTGGCCTGGCTCGTGTTTGGTCCGAGTTGACCGAGTTGCGTGCAGGTTACGGCTCAAGACCCATCGGCCTGTGGCCCGGTCCGGTCCGTGACTCGCTTTCAATATTCAAAACGGTGTCGTTTTGTTAAAATATTTTTTAAAAGAAGTCGACGAACCATTACCATCCCTACTAGCTAGCAAGAATTTATTTTTGAAAGTTAGATTTTCCCTCGTAATTTTGAGGAACAACTATTTGCCAAACTATAACTAATGAAGATTGACCAACAAATGTGGTTAAAATCTTGAATTTAATGGAAACCGCTCCTAACAATTCAATTAGGGTTAATACTAGATCGGCCTCTTTAAGGCTCTAATTTAAACATGATATTTTTTATCAAATTCAAGTTTAAATTAAGTCAAGTTTAGTTTGATTAGTCGATTTACAGTCAAGTTGTATTAAGTCGAGTCCCAACTAATTTATCATAATTGATTGCATCTAAAATAATATAAACTCTTAATCCGAACTCAAACCTTGTAAAACCAAGTTTGATTCATTTGATGAAGTCATACGAAACTAATTTCTTATCCTAAAGTGGATTTGTTGATTATTAATCACCTTGAATGATTTCTAAAGAACTAAATATTAATATATTCTCCAAGCGTTTTCTGTGGTTCATTTTGTTTATAGAACTAAATAGTAAATATATTTTCGGTGTGTATTGTGTGGTTCATTTTGTTTAATAGAAACTAGATTGTGCATTGCATGATGGAGCTTTCCACAAGAAGTCTTTGTCAAAGTGAACGCGGATAGCTATTTGATTGCAAGAATACGGAATTCAAGAAGTGGGAATCCAATTTCTGTCTTCTTTATTATTATATAACAACTCTTTATCTTTTTTATTTAAATATATTATTTTATTATAAATATGTATTTTATTGTATTTTACAACTTTTAATTATATTCTATATTAATATGAACATGAGTAGGTGACCTTCGGTGATAGTCATTTATCATCAACGAGAATAGAGGTAATGGGCCGGGTCGAACTCGAGCCTGAGTATATTTGAAATTTCATGTTCTAAAGTTGGATTGGACTTAGAGAATATGAAGCTCAATCGAACCTAAGATAATTTCGATTAAATATGTTTTTAAAAATTTTTATTTTAAGTAAAAAATTCAAGCTTTGAATCAAATATAATATAATAGCTCGAATCAAGTTCAACCCAAAGCCTAAAATAAAAGAACATTCAAACTCGACCTAAAATTCGATCAACTCAAATCAATTTCCTTAACTCAAGTCGGAACGAACAATTTTTGTTATTCCTATTCAACAAGTTACCCAATATCATAAAAATAATATTATTTATTATTTATTTTCCTTAATACTATTCTTACAATAAATCCATGGGCTAGGAATAGAATTGTCTACCATCTCACCAACTTTTGATGCCTCTTCATACTTTGTTGAAGTCTCACTTCACCAACCACCAACAACTCTTAAAAATCCAACCCCACTTCCTCTCCGCCAACACCTGAAACCCACGCGCGGCCACTTTCCTCCGTCACTCTGGTGGATCAACTGCCACCACCACCTAATAACTCACCCCACCATTGCTTAAGTGGCACTCTATGATTGGTCAACTCGTGCTACAATTTCAAAACTTAGACATCACCTTCTATTCACCAACTCCCTCCATTATCGACATCATCATCATCATCATATATATATATCAACACTAATCCATAGCCATTTCTTTGAGCTTCACGAAAGCTAAACCTTTTCAAACATCATCATTCATGGCTCTTGTTCTAGTTCTAGCCTCTGTTTTCCTCCTCCTGTTAGCCCACAAACTCTATCATAAGCTCCGGTTCAAGCTCCCCCCCGGTCCACGGTCATGGCCGGTGGTGGGAAACCTCTACGACGTGAAGCCGGTGAGGTTCAGGTGCTACGCCGAGTGGGCGCAACAGTACGGTCCGATCATATCGGTTTGGTTCGGTTCGACCCTGAACGTGATAGTTTCAAACACGGAGTTGGCCAAGGAAGTGTTGAAGGAACATGATCAACAGTTGGCTGACAGGCACAGGAGCAGATCGGCGGCGAAGTTTAGCAGAGACGGTCAAGACCTTATATGGGCTGATTATGGACCTCACTATGTGAAGGTGAGGAAGGTGTGTACTCTTGAGCTTTTCACTCCAAAGAGACTTGAGGCCTTGAGACCTATCAGAGAAGATGAGGTCACTGCCATGGTTGAATCAATTTTCAACGATTGCACCAATCCTGGTATTGTCAGATTACAACCTTAAAAGCTTTGTTCTTTCTTTGTTGGGTATGCGTATGTCCTAATTATTTTATATAATTTGGTTTAGCATCTTCTTAATCAGATGATTAATTACATTTAATTTTTTTGGTATTAATTTCTATTTACTAACCACATATGATGCTGACTAATAGTTTAGTGATGTAAACTATTATATATACGATGGGTATTTCTTGATTTATATGGAGCCAACAAGATGAATATGTTTCTGAAACTCAATGTTTGTGCAGAAAACCTTGGGAAGAGTGTGCTGGTGAAGAAATACTTGGGAGCAGTAGCATTCAACAACATAACAAGGTTGGCGTTTGGGAAGCGATTTGTGAACTCAGAGGGAGTAATGGACGAGCAAGGTCAGGAATTCAAGGCAATTGTAGCCAATGGACTAAAGCTTGGTGCATCATTGGCTATGGCGGAGCACATTCCATGGCTTCGCTGGATGTTCCCGTTAGAGGAGGAGGCATTTGCCAAGCACGGAGCTCGTAGAGACAAGCTAACTAGAGCTATCATGGAAGAGCATACACTTGCTCGTAAGGAGAGTGGTGGTGCCAAGCAACATTTTGTTGATGCACTCCTCACTTTGCAGGAAAAGTATGATCTTAGTGAAGATACAATCATTGGACTCCTTTGGGTATGTATGAAAAACTTGTTTGTTTATCTTCTGAATCTTCTTTTTCTTGTTCTTGGGTTGAGCTTGTTGTTTCTGGTTCAGGATATGATCACTGCAGGAATGGACACAACAGCAATTTCTGCAGAATGGGCAATGGCCGAGTTAATCAGGAACCCAAGAGTTCAACAAAAGGCTCAAGAGGAGCTAGACCGAGTCATCGGTTTCGAACGAGTCATGACCGAGGCTGACTTCTCAGCCCTCCCTTATCTCCAATGCATAGCCAAAGAGTCACTGAGGCTACACCCTCCAACCCCTCTTATGCTTCCTCACAGAGCCAATGCGAATGTTAAAGTTGGTGGCTATGACATACCTAAGGGATCAAACATTCATGTCAATGTCTGGGCTGTAGCTCGTGATCCGGCTGTCTGGAAGGACCCTTTGGAGTTCCGTCCGGAGCGGTTCCTTGAGGAGGATGTTGACATGAAAGGTCATGACTTCCGGCTGCTTCCATTTGGTGCTGGGAGGAGGGTGTGTCCTGGTGCACAACTTGGTATCAACTTGGTGACATCCATGTTAGGACACCTCCTACACCATTTCAGCTGGACACCTCCTGATGGTGTGAAGGCCGAGGAAATTGACATGTCAGAAAGTCCTGGCTTGGTCACTTACATGAAGACGTCATTACAAGCAGTTGCCACTCCTCGCTTGCCTTCCCACTTGTACAAACGAATTGCTGCTGATATTTAATTTTTGGTATCTTGTTTGAACATATTCGTAGGTTTTGGCTTGTGGATCTTAAAAAAATACTAATCAAAGGGATTTGCTGGACAAAAGGGATGACCAAATAAAACACTGTGTGCCCTGAAACTAAGAACAGTCTTTGTATGTTATTTACCAACAATTACTTGGTATGAGAGTTGTAATGCTTTTCCTGTTCTGTTTTCCCCTGCTTTTCCAGTTTCCCTCGTTAAGCTTTTGATAGCTTATGACAAAAAAAAGCTAGACCAAGTTAACGGATTAAACCCAATTTGACCAAACTCGAGCTTAAGTATTCAATTCGATTAAGCTCGAACTTGACAATTTTTTTCAGATCCAATCAATCATGAGAAATAGACAAGCTATGACTACGAGATCAACCAAGTTTATCAAGAGAATGACTTCTTCAATGCAATTATGGATTCATTAGAATCCATATGTATGCTGTGTATCCATCAATTTCAAAGCTCTATTCATTGCAATTACCAAAGATATTTCCCCCAAAATCACTGAAGTCATATGCAATATCCTAGCTAACACAAGATATATTCATATGCTGAAGTAAATTGAGAGTGGATGAAATTTGATCAATAAGAGCCAAGCCGGTCCAATTTGAAAAAATGGGATACAATATCTATAAAAAATGTGAAATGAGGTAGAATATGGAAACAAGTCAGGAACTTTCATTAGATATTTAGGAAGTATGCATTATCACATGTATTTACATATATGAATACTATAAAGGCCAAACCTTTTTCATCAACACTAGCAGAAACATTATAGTTTCGACCTATACCCTTATAGTAGCAGCCATTTATTTCTTTATGACATATTACAACATCTAATTTTAGTAGAATTTTCCTTTAATACTAGTGACTTGAGCCCTGAATTTCCCTTCTTTCATTCCTGTCCTCGCTTTAAGAAGCAGATAAAATTTGGCATATTTATCAATGACCTGCATCTGCATCCAGGAATGGGCAATCATTAGAAATATATCATGAAGTTTTATACGAAAAAATGTATCAAGAAAAGAAATTGAACTATTGGCCTTAAGATAAGAACTAAAGTAGGGACACAATAAAAATGCCAACATTTTTCCTTAGCTATAGGGATCTCTAATAGTTCAAATGGGGGCAATGAGTTTAACCATTGCTGGATAGACTTAGTAGAATGCATGGCAGATTTGTTGAACATTGGGATTGTTCCTGACACTGCTACCCATCCTGGTCCATGGCCATCTCATTTACAGAATAGGCCTTTATTATTGTTTTTGCCTAAACCACTAGCTGCTTTATAGCTTCTGGCAGTATTTTATCAATATGTCTACAGTTGAGAAGCAATTTCAAACTTTTGAGTTCAGGAATGACAGCAACATTCTTCTGTTGGGGCAAAAGTGCTCTTTTGCGAAGTATGTTCAGTTGTTTAGCACAAAATTAAAACAGATGGAGTCCAGGAAAAGTCTGTTCACATAAGGCAAATTGGGCAAAGTAAAATTGAGTAATAGCCTTGAAGCAATGATTAAATATTTGACATGTAATCATCAACGTTCATCCAACATTCAAAATAAGTAATTGGAGCAGAAAAGATCAAGATAAATAACTCTCCGACTATGAAAATCTTTAAGCAGCTGTCATTTGAGAATTTTCTGTTGACATGATAACAGTTATTTAAATGGAAAATATCTAATCATAATCAACATCAACATCTAAGTCAATTACATCTGCATTGACTTGGCTCATTACCTGGTTTGCTACCAAGGCCTGAAGAAGAAAACACAGAGCCACCTTCAGCATGTTTAAACTCTTGCAACTGCTTGAAGTTCATCCATGGCTTGACCCAGACTTTAGCTTCATATACCACCTTCTTACCAGCATCAACCGCTTCTAGAGTAAAATGGTATAGCTTACCAGCAACTACCTGCTCTTGAGCCTTCAAAACCCTCACAAACTCAAGAAGAGCATTCTGTGTAAAGTCCAAGATGAGCATAAATAAGAAGAAACATATTAAACCAGGAAGGAGCATTGAGATAATTAAATTTTGAGAAAAACTAATAAGTTGCCAGTTTCATGTCCTTATTTCTCAATCCTCTGCAACAGCCAAAAATTCAAACTATAACTGGACACTATTAAGAAGGACCCCTGAAAAGGCAAACAAACACTTCTGTTTAATGATCAGTGCCCAATTTCAAGAGTCGTTTATGGTTTGCACATGTAAAATGGACAAAAGAGAAATTTTTAAGGCTGAAACTTTTATTTTAAAAGAAAAGTAAAACATAGTGATAGCTCTAGGAATCACTCCCAATCTATGAATCACTCTTATCGAAAATATCCTTAAAAGAATGAGCAAGATGTACTCTAGAACTGATTCCTAGACCTATCTCTTTACATTGCTTTTTTTAATAAAATTCCAGCCCTTGTTCTGAAATTCCATAAGCATATAAATTTCTTCTGATCATCCTACATCAGTTTCATTAACTCATGCTGCTGTTTATTGGTAAATAATCCTCTGGATACACTTCCACTTCGTGTAGAATGCATAGGTTGTTGGAATTTACGAATAAAGAATCATTCCAATATAACTGGATATATGTCTACTTTGACTACTACTAATAGAAATCAAACCCTATAAGAAGTGATTCCTAGAAGGATTTCTTTGTTTTACGTCATTTTATGAAATTCCAGCATATGCATTCTCTACTGTCCGTCCTACATTAGTTGGATTAACTCATCCTGCTGTTGATAACCAAATAAGTTATAATCCTCTATGCCCCCTTTCACTCCAAGTAGAATGTATAGGCTGCTGGAATTTCCAAATTATGAACTATTGCCCTATAAACTACTTATTATGATTTTGAAATCAAACTCTGATTCCAAAGAGATCAACTCTACTTTAAAGGCTCCTAATTGAAAACTTTCCCTTTTAGTGCCAAATTAGAAAGCTTCGCGAGTAATTAAGAGTCTGAAGCGAATCAAGAGACATTAGCAAAACTACAACAGGTTAAAACTTTGAATCAAAACATGAAAAATTCCAGGTTAAAGAACGAAAAAGAAAAGCACTAAGACTACAGATAAGTAAAATTTACTCAAAGAATGAAAAAGAAAAGCACTAAGACTACAGATAAGTAAAATTTACTCAACGAAAATAATCACTACCAAAACACTAAATCCCAAAAACCCACACCATAACCACGCGGAGTATCAACAACAAGGTGAGAAACACTGAAAGCAACATCATATCAACCAGGGAACAAAAGCCAGAACCAAAACAACAAGATGTGAAAGACCTGTTCTTTGTTGTGCTCTTGGACAGCGAAACGAGCAAGGCTTTCAATCTCGGCGCTGTTTTGAGAACCGGGGCAATCGCGAACCCCACCAAGTTTCATCCTTATGAGAGAATCTTCTTTGCAGAGGCCCAATTCAGAATACCCAAAAAGGAAAACCAAGACAACCAAGATTGTTGCAGACAACCTCTTCATCTCCTTCGATTTGGCTCTTTAGCAGCTACGAAATTCGTAAATATTGTCTTCTTCTTCCCCTGTTTTTGTATCACGTGCTTTGCTTTTTGTATGACCGTTAGGCGACGTAACTTTGTCATTAAGAAATGGCGAGTTTAATCTTATTTTAATACAATGATTATTGATAAATTAATAACAATTAAAAAAAGGTGATCTTTATATAAAACCAACAAAGTCAATTTATGACATAATTTAGGATAATTGAAGAGATGCTAAAAGAGTTTTGTTAATTGAAATTGATAAATAAACATTTTATAATTATTAATGTAATATAAAATTATTAAATTTAGTAAAAGAAATTAATGTAAAAGAGGTTTAGGGAGGGTCATAATAACTTAGCTTTTTCTTTATATTTTTACAAAGAAGCTGTTTTTGTGACTTAAACATATAACTTGATAATCACAAAAGAGCAAGTTAATTAATTACTCCAAGATTCACTGTCTTAATTTGAAATTTATTCTTAATTGAATATGATATATGACATTATTAACTTTAATTAATTTATTTGATAAAAGATATGAAAATTTTAATTTTAAAGATTTAATTTTAAAAATTCCTTTCTTTTATAATTTTTATTAAAAATAACAATAAAATATAAATAACATTTATAAAAACAACAACATCAAATAAAATTCCGGCGAAATAAGAAGTGTAGGATACCATTCATATAAAATATAAAACAATTAAATATTATCCTGAAATTAAATTTAACTTATTTTTAAATATATTTTAAATTAATTAAAATTTAAATTATTATAATTATTTTAAATTATAATTTAATTTAAAGTTTAAATTAAATCATGTTAATAATATTTAATTGATCATTATATTAATAATATTTTATTTATTTATTTGTATATTAATATTAGTTATATTTTGCTATTATTTTAAAAATAAATATAATAATAAGTTACTTAAACAAAGGAAAAACTATTATCTAATTGTTTGAAAAATCATAAATTTCTCAAACAATTTTATTTTATATTAATATATTTTTAACTAAAATTTATTAATTAACTTATTATTTAATACGTATAAGTTATTGAAGACACATTAACAAATTTTGATGTAAAAATCTAATTTGGTTTATTAGAAAATTTTAATTTTTAAAAAATATTTAATCTAAATGGTTTTTAGGATAAAAAATTATTGAAAATTAAGTTTAAGCATGTATATTTTTCTCATAATTAGTGAAAAATAAGACAATCTCAACATAATCAAGCTTGCGCTAAAACCGACGTCGTGTAGGCTTCGATAAATTGCTCTCAAATCTTTACTCTTCTTCGACTTCTCTTCTTTGTATCTCTCTGATAAAGGAATAGAACAAACATAATCATGTCATCGTCGGCGATGGTACTCGATCCCAAACCCTCACCGGAACTCCCACCATCTATTTCGGCAACAAAATCCGACCTTTCCGACTTGTCCACCAGCGACGAGGAGGACCTCTATAGCCGCCTCAAGTCTCTCCAACGACAGCTCGAGTTCATCGACATCCAAGAAGAGTACATCAAAGACGAACAGAAGAATCTCAAGCGGGAACTTCTTCGCGCCCAAGAAGAGGTCAAGCGGATCCAATCGGTGCCTCTCGTCATCGGCCAGTTCATGGAAATGGTGGATCAAAACAACGGGATTGTGGGTTCTACAACGGGGTCAAACTACTATGTTCGTATTCTTAGTACGATTAATCGAGAGTTGTTGAAGCCCTCGGCCTCGGTGGCGCTTCACCGGCATTCTAATGCCCTTGTCGATGTTCTTCCCCCGGAGGCTGATTCGAGTATTTCGCTCCTTAGTCAATCGGAGAAGCCTGATGTTACTTATAATGTAAGTCGAATTTGTTGAATTAGGTTTTATTTGGTTAATTGGATGTATTAGGGCGTAGATTGAAATGGTTAGGGTTTGGAAAATTAAATTGTGGTTAGAAGTTAGAACTAGGTGAAAAATTCAAGCTTGAAGGATAAATTAGCAAGCTAAGCCGAATTTCTTTTCTTAGGGTTCTCTAATTGTCGAATTAGGGATTTAATGTAGGTTGAATCAGAATAGGGAAATTGAATTGTGGTTCAAGATTTGTGACAGGAAAAAAAATAGTTCTGGCAGAGAAACTATAGGATAATTTACGCCTAAATTTGAGGGAAAATTCAAGCTGGATATTTTACGTGTTTCTTGCTCTTGTTTTCAAATTCATGTTTTGAGCGAGTACTTCAAGGACTTATTGATTTGGAAAATTAGTTTGATTCAGTTTTCCTATGGTTGTTTTAGGATATTGGAGGATGTGACATCCAGAAACAGGAAATCCGTGAGGCAGTTGAGTTGCCACTTACTCACCATGAGCTATACAAGCAAATTGGTATAGACCCACCTCGTGGTGTATTGCTTTATGGTCCTCCTGGTACTGGAAAAACTATGCTGGCCAAGGCTGTTGCTAATCATACAACTGCAGCCTTTATTAGAGTTGTCGGCTCTGAGTTTGTCCAGAAATACTTGGGTGAGGTATGTATGAGTACACACCGACAAGCTATATTCACTATATTTATGTATGTGTATATAGGCTAGTGCTTTTACCAATTGCTTGAGCATTCATTTTTAATGATTTATGTCTCGAGTATTGAAATCCTGCTATGACAACATGTAAGTCAGGTGATTCTACTTCATATTGAGAGTTAGACTTTTTTACTGACATTTAAGTAATTGTAGTAAGTTCTACCCTTTAAATGCAATCATTTTTCCACTTTAAGGGTCCTCGCATGGTTCGTGATGTTTTCCGACTTGCAAAAGAGAATGCTCCTGCAATTATTTTCATTGATGAGGTCGATGCCATTGCTACTGCAAGGTTTGATGCTCAAACCGGTGCTGACAGAGAAGTTCAGCGTATTTTGATGGAACTCCTCAATCAGGTATTTTATTAGGCCATCTTGTAATTAGTCTTGTGGAAATGTATATATTGTCTGGAGATGGTTTATACCCAAATTAAACTAAGGTAATATAAGAGATATGTTGTTGAACTAAGTTGTGTGAAAATGACTGAATATCTAGTTTGTTAAGAATATCTAGTTTGTTAAGTCTTAAGTCTGTTTAGTCATTTTGCTGATGCAGTCAACTTCTGCTTTCCTTGTTGAAATGTACTTTAGATGGATGGTTTCGACCAGACTGTTAATGTTAAGGTCATAATGGCAACCAATAGAGCAGACACTTTGGACCCTGCACTTCTACGTCCCGGAAGGCTAGATAGGAAAATTGAATTTCCTTTGCCTGATAGAAGGCAGAAAAGGCTTGTTTTCCAGGTAAACTTTTTTTTACATAGCCTGTGAATTTATCTTCTTGGAAAAAGAAAATCTTTTGTCTCATTATCATGCAAGATTCCTTTCTATAGATAAATTGATAGTTAAATGAAATTATTAATTTTCTTTGTACAGGTTTGCACTTCTAAAATGAATCTAAGTGATGAGATGGACTTGGAAGACTATGTTTCTCGGCCTGATAAAATTAGTGCTGCTGAGGTTAGTTGGGTTTCTCTTCATATTGTGTAGTTATTGTGTGATTATTGTATGTGGTTATCAATCTTTCTATTAGTGAGTGTGAACTGTGTGAGAAAAGCTACAGTATTTCCTTTAGTTTTTGATACTAATATATTAGCTTGAAAGAATCATTCGGCCTGAACAAAGTGAGGCATGCACCTCTTATATTTATCATGTCAAATATTTCTATAATAATTCTCAGAATTCAGTTTTAAACCTCAGTGCTCAATATATCCACCATAATGTCTTATATTGAATAGAATCTTGTCCTCATCATAACTGGATATTTGCTCACAGATAGCAGCTATCTGTCAAGAAGCTGGAATGCATGCAGTACGGAAGAACAGGTACGTTATACTTCCAAAGGACTTTGAGAAAGGTTATAGAGCCAATGTGAAGAAGCCTGACACCGACTTCGAATTCTACAAGTGATGAAGAGTTGTTGAAGCACATGTAATTTACATTGCGATTGTTGTGTTGGTTAAATTATGTGTACTCTTTGTTCTTTGAGAAAGGAGTGAAATAGGATGGTGGGTGCTCTTTTTGAAGCACTGAGTAGCAGGAGGCCATCTGTGAGATTTGATTTGTCAGCTGAATACATCGAGTGGTGTTGATCTGCTGGCTAATCCATCTTTGATGCAAATCTTTTGTTACCCTTTTTAGTGTGACTGACGGTATAAATGCATTTTAGGTTATGGCTATCTCTACTTTGTGATTTTGCTTAGATAGATTGTTAACATTCAGAAATACCATGAAATAAACTATTACTTCCCTCCTCATATAAGATTGGCAATGGACTAGGGTCAAAGTTTGAGTTTGAAAACTCTTTTTGTGCCTAAGTTTGAGTTCGATTGAGCTAGATACTTGGGTTAGAGTCTGGTCAACTGTAATTTTACTCGTTAGCTTTAGGTCAGGATAAGCTAGATTTAACTAATTTAATATGATTAGTTGGATTCGAAAATTTGTCAAGTTTAATCTCAAGTCTGATCGAGTTTGGATACTTGATTTTAAGCCATTGAAACAATAGTTCAAACCTGAACTAATTTGTCATCTTTATATACATATCCATGTCCTATCATATAACAAAAACTTCTGATAATAACTTGATTCTTTCACTAGAAGAAACTTGCCCAATTTCTTAGTGTTCCAGAGTCACCCTGTTCTCCAAATTAGTGAATCTAGTTACAATTAGTAAAGATCTTAAGTTGTCACTCCAATTTAATCCATATTAAGAAAACAATTGAGGCCTAACTACTGTGATTTCTCTTTTCTCAGCAGAATTAACAAAATTTATGAGATGTTTCAAAAAAGATTATATATTTGAAGAGTTATCCTTAAGATAGGGATTTGAAGATTAATTTGAAATACTTACTAGTATGTCCATGCTCATACTAATGATATTAGATGAGTGTAATTAAATTTATCAAATTATGTTAAATCTACGAAATCTCTAAATCAATGATATAACCAATCAAATTTTTAAAAAATTGATATTTTAATGGGGTCAGACTGGTTCAAATTTTTCAGGTTGGCTCTACAAGACTGATTCAAAATTTTCAAGTTGGCTCTACAAGTACGAACTGGTTTTAAAATCTGATTAATTTAAATTTGACTTGTTAACTTTATGTCATATTGAACTCTTTTTGTTATCTTTAAACTTTAACAAAATGGCAATCTTTTAGTTAATGATTAACAAAATTATATATGTAGATTTTATAGATAGAGGCTTAAATTAATTGAAAAAATGTCATTATTAAGCTCATACGTATATTACTTAAGATTCTGAACATTTTAACAATATGCCACTAGAAAAAAAGGAAAAGAAAACAATCTACCGGTCCTTAAAAGAATTGCTACTAAATTAAATTTTGAGAAGACAAAATCAAAATGTGTATTTATAATAATAAGATATAATTATATTAAAAAAATTTATATTCACTTTATTCTTGTAAAAAAATATCATAAATGCCATGTGATTTCACATTTTATATTCAAGGCATGTTTATACCAATTCACAAACGAGAACAAATCATTGTTCTTGTCTATAATAGAGAGGTTAATTGAATGAGTTGCACTTTTGGTGTTTCTATGAACTTATTTCATATACCATATATATTTATGCATTATTTTGGACAATAACATTTATAAGTAACATAATTTAATTTGTTAGATATATAGATAATCTTATGTGACGAATTAATATCAACAGATAATACATCAAATAATTATTTTAAATGTCTTAACTTAAGAATTTATATGAAATTAAACAATCAATACATTAAATTGTTATTTATAATTTTCATACTATTTTGATTCTTAATCGTCCCTATTTATTATAGCCCCATATATCATGAAATATACGATTTGAAAAAGATATATTTACATTTGTATGTGTGGGAATTTTCTAATGTTTTCTAAAGCAGACCAGAAGTTAAACTTGTAAGAAAAAAGATTTAAGGTTTAAAAGGTTTAATCAATTTTAGACTAGTTAAAGATTAAATAATATTTGAAAATTTGAAAAATAATTAAAAAAGTCTATCCTTATTCATCGAAAATTTTAAAGTTTAATTAAGAAAAGAGACTATTAAATGAAAATTAATCAGTTTATTTTGGTTTATCAAAATTGATAAGTTTACAAAAACTAACTGATTAATTAATGAACTAATCAATTTTTAACAACAAAGATTATTAAATTAAATCAGAAAGAAAAGTTAAAAACTAAACAAAAAAGTTAACTAATTCAAGGTTTAGTTTTTAAAACATTGGAATTTTCAAAATATACAATTCCAAATAAATGTTAACAAAAGAAATTAAAATAAAAGTTTAAGTCAACTTATAAGCTCTTATAATTACTATTAATTACAGGGGAAAGATAGTTTTACTATTAAGCTACCTCTTCTTAAAGAAGAACTTATTTAATGACATGGATATTCAAATTCAACTTATAATCCATTCAATTTGTAAATTGATTTGCAAGAATATAATGATCTTTTTAATTAATTAAACATTAATATTAGACAATGACTTTGATTGTGCCCTCATAAAACTTCCATCCATAAATAATGGAATGGCATCATCAGACGTGATCTTGAGATTCCCTTTGAGAAGGCATGAATTTTGGCAATTATTAATTTTAAGGTACCTGAGCGTATTATTAGTCACAACGTATCAATGAAAGCAAAAATTTGAATATCATATTTTATTCTTATTATATTTTTTTATTGTTTCTATCCTTTTTAAATCATGTTTTTTTAATTTATTCAGATCAATTTTAGAAAGAAAGTGGATTCCTAAGAGTAAAATTTTCATTGAATTTTCGGTACGTTA
>JAOQMM010000171.1:1094129-1107036 GCA_027563515.1 Erythroxylum platyclados | reverse complement strand
TCTTATAACATGGACATTCAATTCTAGAAAAAAAGATATAAATAAACATTTCACAGGGTTTTATATAAAAATTAATTTAGTTATTTGCCAAGTAAGTCATTCTTATAAAATTAATTTTCATAATTTTGGACCTTAAAAACAAATAAAAAGTAAAATGTTTCATATGAAAATAATAGGAATACTTTGAACTTAAAAATGATTTTAGAAAACAAGGAAAACATCAATTCAAGCTTGGGACTAAATAAGATGCAAGTTATATGATTAACTAGTTAAGTTCCTAATATGGAAGCTAATTTACTACGATATTAACTCATTAATTAAAACCATCCCAAAAGTTCAAATTTAAAAAATTTTCCCTTTTGGGTCCAAAGTCAAAAGAAATATATGCCTTATTAGCGTATCTTAATCTTCTAATAAAAACAAAGCTTGAGATTAGAATCATTATTAAGATAGACACGAAATTGGAAATATAATTATGCATGGTGCTCAAGTCACCAAATAATGGAAAGGGAAATTTTTATATATATAGTTTAAGAAACTTCAGAAAAACTTGCTCATCTTTAAATTTTTTGAAAAAAAAACTCATAGTTTTTAATTTTTTGAAAAAAATTATTCTGTTATAATTGAGTTAAAAAATAACAATAAAACACACATAGTATGAATATTAGACATGAATTAATTAAACGTTACTAATATAGTAATCTAATTCAACTTTTAAACCTAATCTGAGCGAATTAAATTTGATTTAAATTAATTATTTAATTATAATAAATTATTATTTTAAGTAGAATTTAATTAGTTCTGTTTGATTTTAAGAACTAGATTTAATCATTATGTAAATAACATTTGATTAGTCTATGTTTGATGTTTATGTTGCGTGTGTTTTGTTATTATTTTAAAACCAAAGTCGAAAAGAAAGAACTTTTCTAAAAATATAAAAAGTTAGGAGTTTTTTCGAAAAATTTAAAAATTAGAGAGTTTTTAAAATTTTCTTAAACTATAAGGGAAGTCTATTTACTCTTGAAATTATCACAAAACTTATCTTAATCAAGCTAATTACTCTTTAAACTTTAGAACTAAACATTTATTAGTATCCCACCATTTAAGGTGAATCATATCAAAGATTAACCGAGTTGTCAAAAGTAAAAAAGCTTTTTAAACTAAGGTCTCTTAATTATTTTTCTTGTAATGTCTTTTCATTTCATGCAAGAAGAGATTTACTTCCATGAATTGAAAATTCAGAATTTCCCTTCTTCCTCTATAAAATACAAATAGCTAAATAACTCTTCTGCCTCAAGCCCTAAACCCCACTTTGCCTTCATGTCTCTTTAATCTGTTTCTTTCAATGTCTTCTCATGAGCAGGAAAGGCTTGAAGGTTCCATGAAAAATATGTCCACTAACGTATTAGTCACACCAGAAACCAGCGAACCAGAATCAACCCAGTCATTGGATCCAAGCCCCAGTAATGGAGACACCAATAAGAGACCAAAGTTCGATCTGAACTTGATGGATTTCTACGAAGGGTGTTCTTCAAAAGAGAGTTCGAAGAGGGTATTCAAGTGCAAGTACTGCAAGAACAAGTTCTCGACCTC
This sequence comes from Erythroxylum platyclados, assembly GCA_027563515.1. NCBI lineage: Eukaryota > Viridiplantae > Streptophyta > Magnoliopsida > Malpighiales > Erythroxylaceae > Erythroxylum > Erythroxylum platyclados. The sequence continues at coordinate 1,105,443 of JAOQMM010000171.1, read as the reverse complement.
ACAGGCCTTAGGTGGTCATCAAAACGCCCACAGACGCGAGCGAGCAATAGAGAAGACAGAAAAGTTGATGAATGATGCTGCTATGGCTAACTATGACCATGCCAAGTACATGTTATATCCATATGCATCAGAGATCTCAAGGTTTCATGTGCATTCTTCTCCTGCAAAAAACTTAGGCTTAGGGTTCAACTTTCAGTCCATGATTCAGAGACCCTATAGTAGCCATTATCTTCACAGAGGTTTTGGTCACGGTCTGAACAATGGTTGGTCAAAGCAAACGATTGTAGAGCAGCAGCAGCAATCTGCAATACACCAACCGCGAAATGGAGGGTTTCAGTCTCTGGAGATTAGTGGGTATCGAGAAGAAGCTAGCATGATTTCCAAGAACAATCAGAGTCACCAAAGTGGAAGCTTGGGACTTGATTTGTCACTCAGGCTTTGATTAGTTAACCTTTTCTCATTAATTTGATAATAGTTTAGAGATCATTATGTGTTGCTTTTTCTTTAATAAATTTTGTTTTCTCTTGTTATACATTGTCCAATTATCCTTTTACTTTTTCTTTGGATATAAGACATGACAAATTAGTTTAAGTTTGACCTTATTTAAGTTAATAAATAAAATTTTAAACTAATCAAATAATTGAATTAACTTGAATCATATCAATTAAAATGTTAAAATGTTATCTTTTTTTTTGGAAACCAGATCCAATTCAATGCCTGTTATCAACTTTATATAATTTTATCTTTGTGCATTCTTTTCTATTGTCACGGCTTAATATTCTTAACCATATATATCTAATACATATATATAATATATATGTACTTCTTCATTGAGATATGAATATGACCATATTGGGTTAAGACTAATATTTTAAAAACCAAACTAGAAGTTAAATTGACAAGATAAGAAGTTTACGGTTATGTTTAACCGATATTAGACCGTCATAAGCTAAAGAATAAATATAATTAAAGAATTTGAAATATATTTAAAAAAGATCATTCTTACTCATTAAAGAATTTGAACTTTAATTAAAAAGAAAAATTATTAAATAAAAATTAATTCATTTATTTTAGTATATAAGAATTTATTAATTGATAAAAATTGACTAATTAATTAATATATTGATAGGTTTTTAACAACAAGAGTTATTATAATAAATTGAACCAAAAAGTTAATAATCAAACCAGAAAGTTAGACAATTCAAAATTTTTACGGTTGAAAAGATTAAATTATTGAATAAGATTGATACAATGAGTTATAAATTATAATGTTATCTACATAATCCTGACTTATGTAACTATAGCGCAGCTATCATTTATCATAATTCTTTTTCCTTTCAAATATATGTATATTTCATTTCCAAGGATGTACTTTATAGCATTGGTCTACAATTCTTTCTATAATTAATATATTCTAGTCACCTTAAGTATTATAAAAATATTCAAACTTTTAATTTATTATAAAAATATTCCACTATTAACTCTTTCATTAATAGTATAGATATAAATCATTTTACTCGTGTAGCATCTAAAATAACTAAAAATTAAAATAATTGAAATTCAAAATCTTTGATTCATATTTTTTATATTTTTTAAATAATATTAAAAATCATATAAAATTCAATATTTAAAATACAATTTCGTTAATATTTTTAGGTGATTAATCAATTTTTATAACTTGACAATTAGAAAGTTACGTAACTTAACTTTTGTTCTTCAATCAAAAATAATATTAAACTTTTCATCTACTTAACAAAACTATTAAGAACTGAATAACTCCCATTTGTTCAAATTCCAACTTCAATTAGAACTTTTCATCATTAGTCCTGAACTTGATATCTTCTAAAATTTATACCTAATAGTGTGATTAATTCACATATATATAGTTTCTTTTGTTAGTAGCAATTCCAAAATTTTTCACCGACTAAACAAGAAAACTTGAGAAGATCTAGAAAAGAAACAAATGGCAAAGACATTTTTATTATGGTTGCCTAGTCATTTATGACAATTTTACTGGTAAATAGTTGGAAATTGTAAAATTGACTGTAACCAATAATTTGGAAACTGATTTGACCCGACTCATAGTTTTCTAAACTTTAAAATAAGTTAAGAATACGAATCAGGTTTATAAATGAACGACTTAATCTCAGTTTAAATCTTAGTTAAAATAAGATTGAGACTAAAATAATGTTATTTTAATAACTAATTAAATAATATCATTTTGTTGGATTATCTTAATTGAGTGAACATTTTCAAGTCTGAACTCTTTTTAAAGTTCGATCAATTAGAGTATGACTTGTTGAATATAAAACATGCTTAATTTGCCAACCCTTGCTAGGAAAAAGTAGTAATTGGATGCATATTGGAGATTAAAGAACTCATCAAGGTTGGTTTCTACTTTATTAATTTTCCATCTTCCAAGGATGCAACTTCTATCTATAGAAGATGCAAAACTTCACTTATAGCTTTATAATTTGCCCTATCCTACAATTCATTTCCACATCCAACACTACTGTTTTACAACATCAACACAAAAGGCCAATTCCAGGTTGATCCTGAAAAAGATTACTAGCTTCATCTCAACACAAGAAATGTTGAATTTCCTGGGAAGAAACACTCCAAAAAGCTTGGAATTGCCAGGTGAGGGTAGTGAAAAGAAGGCAGAGAACAGATCCTTCATTTGCAAATTCTGTCAGAAGAAGTTCAGCAACTCACAAGCATTGGGAGGCCATCAAAATGCCCACAAACGCCAAAGAGCATTCCTGAAACATGGGAAAGAACTGGAATCAGCCTGGTTTGGGCTCATGAATACTAGTTCCCTGTATCAATTCCCACACCCGTCAGGTTTTGTTCCTGTTCATGTTTCTGCCTGTAGATCACCTCTACGTGTTAACATGCACTCTATGATTCAGAAACCTGCACATAACCCGGGTTTCTATGTTCCAGAACCCAAGTATGGGTCGACTGTTATGTACCCATCCACACTAAACAACAGTTTTTGGGTTGCTAGGCCAAGAATTGATGATATTGGAGGTTCTTTTGCTGGCAATAATCTGAATCCTACTGCCAATGCTGGTCTTGCAGGAGCTAGTGTTCCTGGAAACCAGGAACAGGATTTTGCAGGACCCGAGCTGACCCTGAAACTAGGATTATGAGCTTTTTGGTTTTCTTCGTGATCAAACAAGAAGAGAAGAAATTGTTCTTCCTAGTTTTCATGCAAATTATTTGCTTACTTTTATAAATGTTGTCTTGTTCAAATAACAAAGCAATTACTGGGAATAAAAAAAAAAGTTAGTTAAGCATTAGAACCAATATTTTAAAAATAAAAAAAGTTAAATCGGTAAAATAAAAAATTTAAAATTTAAAAAATTCAACAAGTATTAGATTGTCGTAAAAATTAAAAAATTTGAAAAATTTTAAAAAACTATCTTTACTTATGAAAATTTTAAATTTTAATTAAAAAAGAATACTAATAAACGAAAATTAATTTGTTTATTTTGATTTATAAAATCTTATTAATTTATTAAAACTGATAAATTAATTAATAAATTGATCGGCTTTTAATAATAAAGATTGTTAAACTAAATCGAAACGAAAAATTGAAAACCAAACTGAAAAGTTAATCGGTTCAAAGTTTTCACTATTAAATCTACTAAATTTATTCGATTTTTAAAACATCAATTAAAATAAGTATTTACTGTTATCTTTTGAAAATTTTAATTATGATAAGGATAGAATAGTCTAGATTCAAAATCAAAACTACTTTTTTTTTGTATTCATATTAATCTTTTTAAATCTGAACATTATTTAAAATTGATTAACTCAAATTTAAATTGTTAATTTCATATTATATTCATCAAGATGAACCAAATAATAATAAAAATAGAAAAAGAAAAAGAGGAAAGATCAATAAGCTCAGTCATAATCACTTTAAAAGATTAAATGCTATAATCAAAGTTTGTTAGAATCGTTTTTACTATTTAATTTTTGTATTCTAATATTTGTTTGTATTAAAATAAAGTTGTTAATCATATATACAAAATATTATAATGTTATTTTAAAATACCCTAAACAAACTTAAAATTTTAATAATATTTATTTCTTTTTTCCTAATGACATTTATGAATAGAATCTATCTAATGTGTATTGTTACTTCTCTACATTAATTAGAGAAAGTGCATACCATTAATATTATTAAAAACTTATGGTTAAAAAGATCCTTTATTAATAATGTAATAAAAGAACTTCAAATTCATGCTTAAAAGAAAACTATTAATATAACAAAATAAAATATGAAATCATAATATAACAATCTGTAAAATGTAATGAACACTACATAAGATGGCTTCAAGTAAATTACCAAAATATCTATTAAACTTAATAAAACTATGAGTGCATTAATATACCTTAATTGCATAATAAAAATTAGAAATCTGAATAAATCTCAAGTCAAAGATACAGGTGGTCATTTGTCAATATAAATATAAATAATTTTTAATTAAATAATATTTTGTAATTAATAAATAATTATTCATAAAATGAAATTTTAATAAATAAAATTTTCTTTATTTGGCCAAAGTTTTAATAATTTGTAATGCAGTTAATTCTATTTTTATTCAATAATAATGATTAAAAAGTCGAATAAATTCAATCAATTCATTAAAATTTTGAACCAATTTAATTTTTTACTTTTAAGTTTGGTTTATTTTAATAATATTTATGGTTAAAAGCATCTTGATTTATTAATAAACTGTTTTTATAAATTAATCAATATTTATAAATTAAAATAAAATAATTAATTTTTTATTTAATAATTTTTATTTAAATTTTTAAATAAATAAAATAATTTCTTTTAATTATATTTTAATTTCTTTAATTTTATTATTAAGACATATAAGTCATAACCAATTTTTGCATGCAATGTATAGCTAACTTCGTGTTCTTCTATGTAACACAACGTTCCCGCTCAAATCCTTCAACAGTTATGCCCATTTCTTCTCCTGCTTGGTTTTATAGCTTTCTCCAATCTTTCTTGCTCCACTGATTACGTTCTTGCTCTCTGTTTCTTCTTCATTACTTACTTCTTTTCATCTTTGGATTTCATGAACAGAGGATTTCGTGAACAGAAAATAGGTTTTAACAGACATTTGTTGGATCAAAAACCAGTCTTTTCCACATCCCTCGCTTTTATCTCCTGCTTGAGGACTTGAAACTGGTAAGAATGCAGAAGGGGAGTAGGAAGAGAGAAAAGTAGTGAAAGTTTTAATCTTTCGGTTTATACCTTGTGACCCATTTGAGTTATGTGTTTCTTTGTGTCTCATTCTGCTTCTTCCATTAATTTCTTTAACTTCTACTTGTTTCATTTTGTGGGTATTTGGATCAAAGAAGCAGTATTTTTCCATAACTCTTGCCATTTATCTCGTGCTTGAACCCTTGAACTGGTAAGTATCAAGAAGGGTCGGAGTAGGAAAAGAGAAGTTTTTATTTCTCAGTTTATTTCTTACGACCATTTGGATTTTGTGTTTCTTTAGTTTAACTTTTACTTGTTTTAGTTTGTGGGTATTTTGATTTCTTTTGAATCACCTTAAGATAAAATTATAGTAAAATTTGAGTGTTGGCATAATACATTGGTTTCAAGAAATAATGGTTCGATTTCCTAATTGCTAAGTAACATAGTGTTATTGCAATTTCTTTGTTCAGGAAGATGGATAAAGACACTGAGATTGGTTCTTGTGACGATAACAAGTCCACAAGCTCAGGTACATTAGGTAAATGATTCCAGACGAGTTATGTAAAATGCAGAAGCTGAACTGTACATGAAACTCATTTCTTTTTATGTTCTTATACAAGTTTCGGACATACATAGATGCTTTTTTTCTTCAAATTTTAGTCAAATTTTTCTTGTTTATCATCTCCAGAGGCACTTAATACTGCAGATAACGTATGTGAATCAGATAGTCGAACATCCAAGAACATGGATCGAAGGTTTATGGTATATGCAAGAGCAGTGCTCTTGTTTCATTATTTGTAAAGTTTGCTTCATAATTCTGCTTGCTTTATCCGGTTCTCCTCCTTTTGCTGTTCGTGGACTTTGAAGAACCTGAAGATCACATGCTTTTGTATAGTAGTTCCTAGATTATACGGAGAAGTGACTGTCAAAGGGGCTTTAGCAGATCTTATGCATACTCTTTGAACATATGCTTATGATGTTAAGAGTTACTGATCAAAATCTGAAATTAGGTGTTCTTTTTTTCTAATTTCAGCTTTTATGCTGGTTTACATAATCTGAAAGACTTAAAAACTTTTTCTATTTTAAACTCCAAAAAACAAATTCATGGTCCCTCGGGAAAGAGGATGGTCAACCATTGAAATTTCACCTTAGAACTCCTTAACAATGGAGACTTATCTTTACTTTTGTCTGTAAACTAATTCCTGTGCCTCATGATTTTCCAAACTATATCTTCCCACTTGGAGGACATTGACTGGAATTTTGTCTGTTCAACATCTCTAAATTAGCTATCCATTTATCATTTTGCAGATTCGCAGCAGGCTGATGGATGAGATTACAGGCATTAACAAGAAGTTCTCTGACATTTTGGTAGAGTTGGATTCAACTGAAGATGTTGCTTCATTATCTGGAGGAGGCATTGAAGGAACTACTGTCAGATTTTCCTCCACTCTGTTTAACAAGATTAGTGAGATGGTAAGAGTTGAAGATGGCCTCTTGAAAATCTGACTATCTGTTCCACTTAACTTTGGTATCCTTGCCACTTCTACAGATCACCATTCGGCCATTACGATTACTAGTTCCTGCCAATTATCCAGCATCATCTCCAGTAATCATAGATGATTCGAAAGACGGTTCGGGACGATATGATTCGACTATCTTTCAGAGGTGAGAAATTGGAAACTCATAATGATCTAGTTAACATTAACTTCAAGCAAAACCAAGAATGTTTAGGATCTGTAGCTAACAACTTCTGTGTTCTTCCACATCCTGAGCAGTGATTTATCAGTGATTATAAAACGGAGGTTTAGCAGACATCTTGGTGAATTCTCAGAACCCATTTGTCTTCAAGATATGGCAAGGACTTGGGAATCTTCTATTAAAGAAGTCATCAAAGTATGGAAGAAACTGTAATATTTCTTAGGGCGCTGCTTCTTCATCACCTTCTGAACAAACATTGTATGTGTAATGGGAGACCTTTCATGTTCTGAGAAATATTCAACATCTGAGATGAAATAATACAGCTGAATTAGTGGTGAAGATATAAGAATTTAATTCAGCTCTTTCAAATTAATTTAAATTAATAATTTTTTATTTTTTTATACTCATTACAAGGGAAAAAAGAGATAATTCTTAAAGACTTTTAAGCAACTTAATTTTCTGATCTTATTTTCTTAATTAAATACTAAATTAATGGGAAGAAAGAAAAAATAGTTTAAAGAATTAACAATGAAATATATATATATTTAACCAAAACTTGTTATAAGTTTCTTGAATATACTTAAAAATTGGTATTAAATATGAAATGTAACATTATCTCAATTACGATAGAATTTAAATAAATTCGAATCCACGATAAATAAAACCTTTTTTTTTATGCAACTAATAAATTAAAAATTTTAGACAATTATTTTTAAATAAAAATTATAAATTTAAATTAAGTAATTTTTCATCTTATAAAATTATTTTTAATTTTATCAAATTAAAAACTATTATAAAATAATAATAATTTATTGTTTGAGCAGTTGAGTCCATTTTTTATTTAATAACTTCGTCTTCTTCAGTGAAACAGAACGTTCCCGCTCAAACCCCTCAACGGTTTCGCACATTTCTTCTTCTACTTGGTTTTGTTGCTTTCTCCAACTTTTATTGGCCTACTGATTACAATCTTGCTCTCTGTTGCTTCTTCTTTCATTCCTTCTTTTATCTTTGGATTCCTTAAACAGAAACAGGTTTTCAACAGAGTTTGGTCGATCAAAAACCGGTCTTTTTCACATTCCTCGCTTTTATCTCCAGCTTGAAGCCTTGAACTAGTAAGTATAAACAATCTTTTGCACTTCTTTCATTAATTTCTTTAACTTTTAGTTGTTCCGGTTTGTGGGTATTTGGATTTCATGAACAGAGCAGAGGTTTTACAGAGATTTGTTGGATCAAAGAACCAGTCTTTTCCCACAAGCCTCCCTTTTATCTCTTGCTTGGAGCCTTGAACTGCTAAGTACCGAAAAGGGTCGGAGTAGGAAAAAGAAAAATTAGAGAAAGTTCTAAACATTTCGGTTAATAGCTTGAGAACTTTTTATGTGTTTCTTCGATTAATTTCTTTAACCTTTTCTTGTTCTGGTTTGTGGGTGTTTTGATTTCTTTTAATTTACCTTAAGATCAGGTGAGAGCAGGCCCTGAATTTTGAAATCATGCAATGGTTTCAAGAAATATTGGTTTGATTTGCTAAAAGTTAAGTAACAAAATCTTACTGTAATTTTCCTTGCTCAGGACGATGGATAAAGAAATTGAGATAGTGTCTTCTGACGAGAACAAGTTAGCTAGTTCAGATACACCAGGTAAAATGATTCCGGATGAGTTTAAATGAAATGTAGAATCTGAACTATATATGAAATGCAGTTCTTTTTATGTTCTTTTGCTTATATGATGATGATTTTGTACTTCGAAGGAGTTGCTTCAGAAGAAGAAATTTGCATTTATGAACATTTGTTTTGATTTTCGTGTCTTGATTTCTCAGGGAGTTCTACTACTGCCACCGATGGCAGCCAAAAGTCAGCTGAAACAGTATGCTTTTTCCTTTCCTTGCCATCACATAATTTCGTTTGAATTTTAACAGATTTTGGGGTTTAACAATACTTTTAACATCTGAATAAGCTACCCATTTGGGTTGTGTTTCCTTTCGCAGCTTCTGCTAGAAGAGATTTACGGAATTAATGATAGGTTAGTTCACGTTGGGGTCGAGTTGGATTCAGATGAAGATGCTACTAGAGGCAGGGAAGGAATTACTGTCAAATGTTCCTTCATGCCTGTTCGTCTTACTGGACCTCTCGAGCTACTTCTTGATACAATGGTATGGCATGGAAGATGGCCATCTTGAAATTTGATTTGCAATGAATGCTGATATGCTTGTCACTGTCTACAGCTCCCTTTACCTCCACTACGGTTGCTAATTCTGGCCGATTATCCGGAATCATCTCCGGTAATCTTAAATGATTTGGTTACCTACGAGAGGTGAGCAAGTTGGAAACTCATAATGCATTGGACCATTCAGTCTGAACTTCATATTTAGGATATGTAATGTAACTGTCATCACCTGAGCAGGGAGGAGACTGAAGAGATATCAGAGGAGGTAAAAGTGAGGTTTAACAGACATATTGGGGCACTTTCAGAACCAATTTGTCTTGAAGAGATAGCAAGGAGTTGGCAATTTTATATTACAGAAGTCATTAATGAATATGGTCAGAAATTGGGTTATCCAACCTTCAGTTCAAAGAAGTAACAACCTATGATCCACATTTTTTCGTATGGAACTATATGCAGAGGAATGATCATATCTCCTTAATTGGTGAGTTGTTGAATTTAGATTGATTGATTGGTAGGTTTGGAATATAGACAGACAGAAAATCTTTCAGATCCTCAGTTGTAATTCTTGTCAACTCAAATCTTTGCAACAGGGCACTATGGATAATAATTCCATGTAAGCTTTGCTATTCAATAGAAGTTGTATAGATTTGCATTTAACATTGTTATCATCGGTTAAACTACAATTTTAATCAACTCCTAAATAATAACTATTTAAAGTTTAGAAATTCCAATTCCAATTCTAATATAAAGTTTGAAATTCAACTCAAACCTTCAAAATCATATCAAAAACATAATCATTATTTTCATAGGAGTCATCTATATCAATAGTGGCAATCAATCTTAGCAGATAATTCACTCAAAAGCCAAACCCTAATATCATCTACACATATAGTCCTAAAATGGTAGTTAGAATCTATACTTATCTACAAAGTGATCTGGTTGAAGAGCAACTTGCATAGAAATTCAAGACTCTGCTCGAGTCTCCATTGGGTGAAACCAAGAGTGACAATCGTCCAATTCAGTTGGGGGAGTAACCCTCTTTCTGATCAACATTTCAATAGTCGGGAATTTCCTCTTCCTCCCACCTCTTGATCTGGACCTAAATTGCTCATCACAAGATTCTAAGTTGCCCTGTACCAAGATCAAACATCAGCTCTTTTCCGGGACACATTAAGGTCCCACCTTGATGATGTGTCTTAAAAAAAGCAGGAAACTTACTGGAGTGTAGAGATACCCAGATTTTTCATGCATGTCTCTAACATGCTTGTATGCGAACCTAGCATCACAACCTTTTAGATTAAGTACCTAGCAAGCCTACAACATCAATCTCGCAGCATATCGAAAATTCATGAAAAAATTCAAGATAAAATGGAAAACAAGGCAAAGGGTCCTCTAAAGCTTGGAATTTCACTTCCTACAACATTAACCACACAACACATCAAGAATTCGTGACAAACATTCACGTTCAACTAGAAAACAAGAAAAAGGGTCCTCAAAATGTTGGAATTTCACCTCCTAAAAAATATCTGTCAGGCACAAGATATCAGTAATTCGTGACAAACATTCACGTTAAAATGGAAAATACAAAGGGTCCTCTAAATCTTGGAATTTCACCTCCTAGCGCTTGGAATTCGTTCTTGAAGGGTAAATAATTGTATTTGAACAGAAGGAACACTAATGAAACACACAAAAAAGATTGGAGTTTTAACAGTTTCGAACAACCAAATGATGCTTTCAGGAAGAAAAAACCCTTACCAGTAAGGAACAGAGTATCAAATGAAGAAGCAGAAGAAGAAGTCGACTACAGTCTGAAAACGCAAACAACATCTCGTCAGAAGCAAAGAAAGAAACAACTCAGTTCCAGAAAAACCAAATATATCGTATCGAAACAACAGATGGTGTTGGTTTTGGGTGTCTTGTAAGATCAAAAACGAAGACGGCAAAACAGAGTGACCAAAGGCAGAAGCAGAACGAGCGCCTTTTCTTCTGAACATGAACATAGCTTTTACAGAGGGCGTTAGATTCTAATTTGTAATTTTGTTTTCTATTTTTTATTTTTAATAAAAAATAAATGGATTGAGGTTCTAATATAAGAACTTAAAACTGAAATTTGTTTAGTTGTAATTTATAAATACATCATTAACCACTTGACGTCCTGAAAAGCTGCATTCTAAGTACTCAGTTTTAGTCCTACTCATTTAAAAACCATTAGACTCTAACGTTTCC
>JAOQMM010000171.1:1082891-1094029 GCA_027563515.1 Erythroxylum platyclados | reverse complement strand
TATATGTTTATGCATGCTTGAGATTCTGGCTTCTGGAATTGATTTTGGTATTAGAATTTGATTCCGTTGCTTCCGCTGCATCCATGCATGAATGATGCATGTTCCATATTTTTTCCAATAGTACTGGCACCTAGAAAAAAAAAACCAACTTGAATGCAAGCTGTGTCGATGGAGGGTCTATAAATAAACCCTCCCTCCCACTTTCTCAAATGTGTGTTTGAAATATATAAGTGATCGATGGTGAGTTGTAAAGAGTCATTTTGTGTGTTTCAAAAATTGTGAGACGGTGATTTTAGGGTATTTTTAGGAAATGTTTTCCTAAAAGGATAAGTGACAAAATAGTGAGGATATTATCTTAGGGATAGTAAATTTAGGAAACACCTTGTGTGTGAATACCATTATTTTGTTGTGTAATTTTTCACTCTCTGTATCTGCTATTTTCATTAGTGGAAGATTTATTTAGAGTTTGACCCATAGACGTAGCCTAAATTAAAGGGTTAACTACGTTAAATTTCTGTGTGTTATTTCCTTGCTTACTTTACCTGTGGAATATAATTTGTAATTTTTCCCTACACTTGAAAATATGGAAAGAATTTTAAATTATGTTAAATTTCAAGAGGTGTATCGATAAAAGAAGGTGGAGTAATGACTCTTTTTACGAGATGATTAACTGCATATAAGACTTTGAGAAAATACTTTGCAATTGTTTAGGTTGAATATTGAAAGAGTTATGTATTGACTCTAGTTGTCTCACTATGCCCTATAGTCATCAAGAAAATTGATACTTTTTCCTCCACCATCAAATGATTTGTTCCCTTTAAGCCTCCTAAATTCTTCAACTCATCACATAAGCTCAAGAATATTATCGTACTCACACTATAAAAAAAGCAGCAATAGTCAATTTACTGTTCTACTTAAGTTTTCAAAATTTTTTGTAGGATTTCCGTTCAAAAGTTCTAATATCCAATCATGAACTGATAGAGCAAAAGTTATATAGGGTTGCTTTTGTAAATGAAAATATTAGTTCTCTTCCCCAGTTAGAGGAATAATGATTACCTTCATCAGAATCCCATTTGAAATCTAATAATGAATCCATGTATCTACAATACCAATATTAAATAATCAATAAAACATTCAATCAAAAGATTTAGTCAAACATAGACTTAAAATATTCATACAAAACATAGACTTAACATTATTTAAAATGCTCAAACTATGGAATATAGAAGTGTCAAATTAATAAGAATTCGATATGCAATAACATGAAAATATAACTAAAGTGACATAAATGAATCCAACTTCCTTGTATCAGTCATCTTCATAAAAATATCCCTATAAAGTAGAGAATCATGTAAAGCCTTCACAACTTTTCCATATTGTACACCCTGAACACTTAATTTATCTAAAGAATTCAAATATTCCATCATTATATTTTTAAACATTGTTAAACAAAGTTAAATTTTTAACTAAAGATTTTTTGGCAATAATAATTTCATTCTTCCTAATTAGATTTAAGAATAGAGTTTCTCTTATATGAATTGCAAATTCCCTGCATTAATTTAAATAACTTCCTTTAAAATTATAAAAGCTTTTGATAATTAAAGCATTTTTTTGGAATAAATTCCTTTTAAAAATGGCCAAATGAAAAATTTTTAAACATAGTAAATTTTAAGGACACGACTTATATAATAAATAACAACAACTTGTATTTAGTTCAAAGGAAAAAAACAAAGGCTACAATAAATTTACAAGAAAAGTATTAGTATAATAAAATAAAACCTGAAATCATAACATATAAAAAGACTAAAATCTAATTAAAAATGACATGAAATTCCCTCAAATAAATAATTTCACATATAATTTAATATAATTAAATTTAAAATATAAAACACTATAATATTATCCCAATTACATTAGAATTTAAATAAAGCTCGAGTCAACAATAAATAAAACTTTTTTTAATATGCAACCATTAAAATAAAAAAAATTAAAAAATATCTTTAAATAAAAATTGTAATTTTAAATTAAATATTTTTTATTTTGTAAAAATAAAAGCTATTATAAAATTCTCTAAAACCCATGGACTGAAGGGCGGATATATAACTAGGCAGAAATAGATTTATAATAAAATATTGTTGAGTCTAAATTTTGCATGCTATATATATGTAGCTAACTTCGTCTTCTTCAGTGAAGCAGAGCCCTCCCGCTCAAACCCCTCAACGGTTTCCAACATTTCTTCTTCTACTTGGTTTTGTTGCTTTCTCCACTTTCTCCAATTTTTCTTGCTCTACTGATTACGTTCTTGCTATCTGTTTCTTCTTCTTTGATTCCTTTCTTCTGATTCCTTGAACAGAAACAGGTTTTTAACAGAGTTTGGTCGATCAAAAACCAGTCTTTTCCACATCCCTCGCTTTTATCTCCAGCTTGAAGCCTTGAACTAGTAAGTATAAACAATCTTTTGCGCTTCTTTCATTAATTTCTTTAACTTTTAGTTGTTCCGGTTTGTGGGTATTCGGATTTCATGAACATAGCAGAGGTTTTACAGAGCTTTGTTGGATCAAAGAACCAGTCTTTTTCCACAACCCTCCCTTTTATCCCGTGCGTGGAGTCTGAACTACTAAGTAACGAAAAGGGTCGGATTAGGAAAAAGAAAAATTAGAGAAAGTTCTAAACTTTTCGGTTTATATCTTTAGAATTTTTTATGTGTTTCTTCGTCTAATTTCTTTAACCTTTTCTTGTTCTGGTTTGTGGGTGTTTTGATTTCTTTTATTTTACCATAAGATCAGGTGAGAACAGGCCCTGAATATTGGAATCATGCAATGGTTTCAAGAACTATTGGTTTGATTTGCTAATGGTTAAGTAACAAATTCTTATTGTAATTTTCTTTGCTCACGACGATGGATAAAGACATTGAGATTGTTTCTTTTGATGAGAACAAGCTAACTAGTTCAGATACAGCAGGTAAGGATGAGTTTAAATGAAATGCAGAATCCGAATTATATGTGAAATGCTTTTCTTTTTTATGTTCTTTTGATTATATGATGATGACTTTGTACTTTGATTTGCATTTATGAACATTTCAGTTTCATTTTCATACTTAATTTCTCAGTGAGTTCTACTACTGCTACTGATGGCAGCCAAAAGTCAACTAAAACGGTATGCTTTTTCCTTTCCCTGCTATCTCATAATTTCATACGAATTCTAGCATATTTTGAGGTTTAACAATCCTTTTAACATCTGATTTAGCTACCCATTTGGGTTGTGTTTCCTTTTGCAGCTTCTGTTAGATGAGATTAAGGGAATTAATGAGAGGTTAGTTCACGTTTTGGTCGAGTTGGATTCAGATGAAGATGCTGCTGGAGGGGGAGAAGGAATTACTGTCAAATGTTCCTTTATTCCTGTTGGTCTTAATGGACCCCTCAAGCTACTTGTTGATACAATGGTAAGACATGGAATGTGGCCATCTTGAAATTTGATTTGCAATGAATGCTGATATGCTTGTCACTGTCTACAGCTGCCTTTTCCTCCGCTATTTGATTTGCAATGAATGCTGATATGCTTGTCACTGTCTACAGCTCCCTTTTCCTCCGCTATTGTTACTAATTCTGGACGATTATCCGGAATCATCTCCGATAATCTTAAATGATTTGGTTATCTATAAGAGGTGAGCAAATTGGAAACTCATAATGCATTGGACCATTCAGTCTGAACTTCATATTGAATATACGTAACGTAACTATCACCTGGGTAGGGAGGCTGAAGAGGTATCAGATAAGGTAGAAGTGAGGTTTAAGAGACACATTGGGGAACTCTCAGAACCAATTTGTCTTGAAGAGATGGCATGGAGTTGGCGATTTTATATTGAAGAAGTCATTAATGAATATGCTCACAAATCTGGTGTTGGAACCTTCAGTTCAAATAAGTAACAACCTATGATCCACATTTTTTTTGTATAGAACTATATGAAGAAGAATTACTCTCTTTAGTTGGTGAGTTGTTGAATTTAGATTGATTGATTGATTGGTAGGTTTGGAATATAGACGGATAGAATATCTTTCCTATGCTCTGTTGTAATTCTTGTAAACTGAACCTTTGCAACAGAGCAATATGGATAATAATTTCATGTATGCTTTGCTATTCCATAGAAGTTGTATAGATTTGCGTGAGCTTTGTTTATGAAAGCTTTGAAACTCAACTCAAACCTTCAAAATCATAAGTCAAAAAACATATCATTATTTTCATAGGATTTATCCATATCGTCATACAGTAGTAGCAATCAATCTTAGCAGATAGTTCACTCAAAAGCCAAACCCTAAAATCATCTATACATATAGTCCTAAAATAGTAGTTACAATCTATACTTATCTACAAAGTGATCTGGTTGAAGAGCAGCTTGCATAGAAGTTCAAGACTCTGCTCGAGTCTCCATTGGGGGAAACCAAGGGTGGCAATCGTCCAATTCAGTTGGGGGAGTAACCCTCTTTCTGATCAACATTTCAATAGTTGGGAATTTCCTCTTCCTCCCACCTCTTGGTCTGGACCTAAATTGCTCATCAGCAGATTCAAAGCTACCCTGTACCAAGATCAAATATCAGTTCTTCTGCAGGACACATTAAGGTCCCAGCTTGATGATGTGTCCAAATAAAGTAGGAAACTTACTGGAGTATAGACATGGCACCCAGATTTTTCATGCTTGTCTCTAACATGCTTGTATGTGAAACTCGCGTCACAACCTTTAAATCCACATGCAAAACGGCGGGCTTCAAGGTGCACCGCCTTTACATGCTGATTAAGATTTGTTTTCTGGGCCAAAGAATCAACCAAAGATTATTTCATTTACAATTGAGAGCACAAGGAATGAAAATCATAAAATGAGAAAATGTCTTACAGTTGAAAATCTATGCTGGCAATCCTTGTAATGGCATTTAATACTCTCGGTCAACGTGCCTCCTGCTTCATGGGATCGGAGATGTCTCTTGATGTTCTTTTTTAGCTGTTTAGTACTGCAAACCTCACAAGTAATATACTGATGGCAGGACTTGACATGGGCCTTTAAACATTTATCATTGGAAAAATGCTTCATACACCCTGGTTCCAAACAGATTGCCTCTACCGAATCCAGTTTAACTGCAATGAAACGATTATTAGCAGAATTACATCAACAGGAAGTTGCAAGAATTCCATATGCTTGAAAGTGTCCAACAAAAACATGAACAGAGAAGGAACACAAATTCTATCATTTCTAAAAGAATTCTATTTCAGCACATGACTGTGCAACCATCTATACAATGTCCCAGCAAAAAAGACAAATACTAAAACAGGAAAGAGTATTATAGAATTGTATAGACAAGTGACTTGCCATGTGAATCTTCATGTTTTTTCAGCTTAGAAGGATATCTGAACACCTTGCCACAACCTGCTTCTGGGCAAGCATACTCCTCCTGACTAACAGAGGGGGAGCCTGCACAATGGAGTTCTCTCACATGTCTCTTCACATTATCAGCAAATGAAAATTCGCAATTGCAACTCTCAATTGGACAACTGAAGACTTTCCCTTCATGCTGTATAAGATGGCGAGTTAAGTGTCTTTCCTTCTATAGCTGGCATAACAGTCATCAACAGGGCAAGTAAAAGGTCGCTGCAAAATCACAAGCATACAGAAGTATTATTAATCAAATTCCATAGATAGCTAAATCAAAGCTCAATACCAATTCAAATAAGCCCTCAAACCTCAAATTAAACCCACACGTGACTGAGGCTCGCTTGATGGAGCTTCTCAGGTGGTCACCCATCCTGATACTGGTCCACTCAAGTCCATGCTTTTAGCCTCGTGCATTTTGGAGTTCTGATATTGGGATCCAATGCTTCACGCCACATATCCAATTTTTTTGTTCATTAACAAAAGAATGAATTCCTGCAAAGTTACTAATTCAATAACATCCAAAAATGCTAATATTAACATAATAATGAAAGAAGTATGATTAAACCCAAATGATACTCTTTCATTCCTCTAGTTTCAAGGATTGAGAACAGCTATCAACATCTTCTGGTACATGAGCAAGAATAGAAGTACCTCAAGTGAATGACTTTGCATGTGCTGTTTCAAATAAGCAGGCTTATTGAAGAAAGCACCACACTCTTGGCATGTATTATCATTGGATTTAATTTCCTCATCAACTCTTTTCTCACACCTCGTTTCTTCTTCCTTGTGTATAGAATGTATATGAGAGGTAATAAGAGTCTTTTTGGATCTGCAAATACCACAATATTTGCAGTAATAGCGTCTTATATCTCTAAATATACTTGTTTCTCTTCCTTTATGCTCTCCCTCCATCTCTGTCTGTCTAATCTATGAATGAGACTTCAGCTTCAAGCTTCTGCAATTTAATTCAACAAGCACAAGAAATCAGAAACTAAAACCCTAATATCACTAGAATTCCTACAGACTCAGAACATCAAAGACATTAAACTCTCTAAAATGATGAATTTATTTTCTTCAAATAAACACAAGAAAGAAGTTGATGGCAGTTAAAGTTAGACCTCACAGCATATCGAAAATTCATGAAAAACATTCACGATAAAATGAAAAATAAGCAAAGGATCCTCTAATGCTTGGACTTTCACCTCTTACAACATTAAACATACAACACATCAAGAATTCGTGTCGAACATTCACGTTAAACTAGAAAACAAGAAAAAGGGTCCTCTAAAGCTTGGAATTTCACCTCCTAAAATATGTCCAGCACAGGATACCAATAATTCGTCAAAATAATTCACGTTAAAATTGAAAATAACGCAAAGGGTCCTCTAAATCTTGGAATTTGACCTCATAACGCTTGGAATTCGTTCTTGAACGGTGAATTCTGGTATAAAGGAATACTAATGAAACACACAAAAAGGAATGGGGCTTTAACAGTTTCGAACAACCAAATGATGCTTTCAGGAAGAAAAAACCCTTACCAGTAAGGAACAGAGTATCAAATGAAGAAGCAGAAGAAGAAGTCGACCACAGTCTGAAAACGCAGACAACGGCTCGTCAGAAGCATAGACAGAAACAACCCAGCTCCAAAAAGAGCCAGATATATCGTATCGACACAACAGATGGTGTTGATTTTGGGTGTCTTGTAAGATCACAAACGAAGACGGCAAAACAGAGTGACCAAAGGCAGAAGCTGAGCGAGCCGCCTTTTCTTCTGAACATGTGTATAGCGGGACAGCTTATATATGTAGGGAACTAGGGTTTGAGAAACTATTTAAAGTAATAAGAAATTTAGAGTTATTATAAGGGTTGAGAATTTGAGATAATTTTTTAAGTGATTTATTTAAATTGTATTATTTAAACTATTTAATTTTTAAATAAAATATAAATTGTAATATATAAAAACAATTTTTCTCTAATTATAAAAAATTATATAATTTTCTTTATTAATAGAACTTGTAATTATTATATTTCAATTATATTTTTTATAAACTGTAAATAACTAATTTGAATAAATTATTTGATGAGTTGATAATTTATAATTAATTAGTTGATAAAATATAAATAGCATTTGTAAATTTTCTTAATCAGGATTTAAAATTTTTAATATCTTGTGGTTGTTATTGTTATATAATTTTAAACTTTATTTATTTCTTACAACATTAAATAATATATGTTTAGTGAAACAAATAATTCTTACTCTTTAAATAACTTATAGAATGTTAAAATATGAGTTACTTAATAAACAAATAATTCAGAATTAAATATCAAATTTTAATTTAACTAATATTTATATTTTTTAATATATTCTCACATTTAACCATCTTTTTTGTCTTCTCTTTTAAATTGAAAAGACTTTTTTTATTAATTGAATAAAGGTTAATTTCTTAAGACTTTCTTAAGATTTCGTCAAACTATCACATTAGTTCTTTAATTTTAAAAAATATCATATATTATTCATATGTTTTAGTTGTAATTACAATTCTATTTATACACATAAAACGACTTCGTTTAAAATTTTAAGAGTGTACATGACACAATCTTGCCTCGTGGTAACAATGTTGTGTTATTTGAATGTTTATAGTCTCAAAACTTTAAATTACTTTATTTTTGTGTGTATAAATAAAATTTTTAACAACTTGACAATTTTTAAATAACATCGTATTTATGTGTATAAATAAAATTCTTAACGATAATTTAACAATTTGACAGTAGAAGAGACAAACGATATAATAATTAAAATATAAGGATAATATTAGATAATTTTTAAAAATAAAGCACTAATATGATAATTTTATTAATTTGTAAAATTCCAAAGATGTCTTTCGAGTTTAACCTATTAAATATAATCTTTGGAGTGAAGAGGAGCATCTAACTTTTATCTAAAATTTGGGTCCGTGGCCTTTAACTTGTAGAAGTACATGATCTCAATAAAAAACAAAAAACAATCAAAGCATCACTCGGAAGGCCTCCTTTTGTCAATTCATCAGCCGTCCTCGAAGACAAAGTGCTTTTGCTCCCACACACACAGTAACCTTTATGGCAGAGAAAACCATCCCAGAAGAGATGCCCTCCAAAGCTTCAGATTCCAACCAAGAGCCACCTCCATTAGAGACCACTTCTTCTTCTTCTTCTTCTTCTTCTTCTTCTTCTTCTTCTTCTTCTTCTTCACAGAACTCCAAAACCCAAGACCTAGAAAGCAGCAGAGGATCCAAAAGGAGAAAGAACTGTCCCACAGCTCTCAACACAACCCAAGAATCAATCCCTCCAAATGGAAGCTTCTCCTTCACATTTGACACCAACCCCAGTGGAAATTCTCAAGAAACAACACCAAAGTTTGGATCTTTTAACCCAGTGACATCCACTCGTCAGAAACACACACAGTGTTCTCGCTCTCATGACTCAGTCTACACAATTTCTCCACAAGCAGAAGATAAAGAAGCTCATCAGACAAGTGACGAGACGGAGGTTGATGAATCTGGATGGAGAGTTTAAAACGACTCAGAAATTGTCCTTTTTTTTTTTTTCATGTATGTTGATGATTGACTGTATGAGATTAGATATGGTTCGTGTTAAAAAGAAGGCATCTTTCTTCCTTTCTTCTTTTTTCTTACAACCACTTGCTAACTAAGGTTGCAGTGTCTGCCAGTATATTAATCAGGTCACATCCACGTGCGGCCTTCAATTATTTGGACTATTATAGTGTTTCTGATATGCATATGCACTGTAGATTACGTTATCAACTTAAAAGCATAAAGCATTCACTGTGGGTGTTTTAAAATTGAAACACTTGGTTTAAAACTGGCGACTTAGTTAATTTTAAAATTAGCAAAATAGTGTATTTTGAAAGTTAACCATAAAATACAAATTGAAGTTTAATATTTTAAATCGTTTAAAGTAAAATATTTTTAAAATATTCGGAACATATCTTAAACCAACAAAAATTTAAAACTGTTACTTCTCCATCAGTTAAATATTATGTTAATATTATCGTAGTATTATTTTCATATTTTTAAATAAAAATAGATTTTATTGTCATATAATTAGTTTTTTAAATTAATCAAAAAGAGCTATGTTGTCACCTAATAGTAAGGTCTACCCTTATACATTTTAGACAATAAATTTCATTTGTCATATAACAATAAGACTTATTTTTTATTTAATAAATAAATAATAATGTCACGTCAATACTAACTTGACATTTAACTGATGGAAAGTTAACCTCGTTAAATTTTTCATCCATTTAAGATATGTTTTGAATGTTTTAAAAATATTAAAGTTCAATCCGAACTTTTTGAAATATTCAGATCTATTTTATATTTTATTATAAACGTTGAGATTCAAAATGCATTTTTAACTTTATAAATTAAAATAACATCATTTTAAAATGTTAAAATAAAATGATATCGTTTCGAGGGAGAATTTGAATTGTTTGAATTATGACCCAACATTATGAAGACTAATGGCAGACTGAAAATTAATATTAGAGTTAATTATATTAGGCTCAGTATAGTTTGACCTTTTTTGCTTACTTCAATGTTTATATTTTAAATTTAATTTTTATCTCTCTACAGTATTTTTTAATTATCATATTAATCTTTTGTTATATTTATTAATTTTTTGTCTATTCATAAATTTTTAAAATTATGTCATATTAAAATTTAATAATTAGAAGGTTGTATAATAGATAAATAATATTATAAAGAATTAAATAATAAATTTTAAAGGATGAAAATTGAAATAAAAAGATATCATAGTATAGGAGGTCTCAAAACATTGCCCTAAATGTAACCAAGTTTGAATCAGAAAGACGATTTATTTCTATTTTGGAGGTTGATGTATCAAAAATAAAGACATGTTCAACATATCAATATAGATTGAATTGAATTGAAATTGTCATATGATTTTAAATTACACACTCATCAAGTGATTTATTTAAAACACGCAACTTACAAATTATTATGTGTATCCAGTAGTTTATAAATATGTGAGTCTCACTAAATACTTATACATATATATATATATATAGATAGATAGATAGATAGATGTATCCAATTTTTAATATATTAAGTTGATTTATACGATAATTTTCATTATAACTTGTTTTTTAATTTGTTAAGTGATTAGGGGGGGCTTGAATAGTGAGTACAAGAATAAAGGAAAGGATAGAGAATGAAAAATAAGAGTGGCAAAATTAGCCCGACTGTGGCCTGATGGGAAGATACAAAAAGGCGTTGTCAAAAACAATATCGGCTCGTGGCCCATTGGGCTGGGGTCAAGCCACGAGCTGCCGACCCGGCCCAATATCATCTCTAATGAAAAAAGAATGCTTGATACTTGGTAATATATTATGATTAGATGAACAGTATTTCCATATCAGCTTTTAGGGCAGTACTACATACCTCTCGATTATGAAAGGAATAGAAGTTTCCTTACTATATTCATTATAAATTTTATTATCATTTCTCTTTTTTTTATTAAAAAAAGGGGTGGTGAGGAAACACCCAACTAGTGAGTAATAACATCCCGTGGCCAAGCCACTCCTAAAACGTCCTGAAATAAAACATTTGGCAAGGTTTTTGGAATTCTGATAAGGATATGATATCCAAGTGAAAAATCCAGAGCTAAGGAAACCAAGGCATTTGCTGCTCTGTTGCCT
>JAOQMM010000171.1:1064197-1078225 GCA_027563515.1 Erythroxylum platyclados | reverse complement strand
GTCAATCATAAATCATGCCACTTGTCACTCAAAGACTATGCCACATGTCACTCTTTCATTGGTGCCATATGGCACCCCGTAGAAAAACCTCGTTCGATCAGTACCTGAAAAGGGAAAATAGCCCACATTGATGGAGCTTCCACATGCTGCCTTATGACAAAATATGCTATATTAGGGGTGCATTTACTGGGTGGATCTGCATCAGATCCCACCACACTCTTGAAATACCTCTGTCTTCTTTCTTCGTCTTCTTCCCACCAAGCGCGCAAAGTGGAGCAGTCGTGACAGGATGGAGCACATACCTGAAGCAAACAATGCAACAACCACAATTTTAATAGTGATCCTAAAGTTTTTATCTTATTCATCACACCCAAATGTTCTTTCTTCTTTTTTCTCTTGAGATCCATGAAGGTTGCAAAAAAGAGGTGAAGGATAAACCAAGAGCATTCGTGCTTCAAGGGAGAGAAGAAATGAACACCAATTTTAACCGGGATTCTCGAGAGTTTTAAGTAAAAAAAAAACTGATAAAAATTGCTGAGAGAAACAGGAACTCAAGCAACCACAATAGAAAGGAAAATAGTTTAGTCTGAAGCCTCAAGTGAAACAATTGAAGAGAACTTCCCTCTCGTACATGCCGATATAGATGCATATCTCCATTACAAATTTTAACAGAATAGAAGAAATAAGAAGAAACTTCCAATGACACGTACTTTTTCACAAGCAAGCAAAGAAATACTTTGATTGTCATCGACAGCATATAAATTTAATCGTATTTGCTTTCAAATCGTTCAAACAAAATTTTCCTCAATCTCCCGTTTTTCCTTCCCAAAAGTTTCATTACCTAAGCTACCACTGAAGTCCAGTTTCAAGGTCTTGCAAAGCAAAGAAAAGTAATTGTACAATTACAACAGTTTATGGTTTACTTGGAACTTAGGGTAATCACATTATAAGCAAGAATGGTATTTCAGATAAGATTTCTCATTGAAGCTTTTACACAGAGAGAAGAAAATATCAAGGGGAGTTGAACAAAGTGATCCGTTAGTCTTGGTCTTTTCAGAATAGATAGCAAATTGAAGGTTGACAAGGTAAGGATCATATTGTTAGAAAATACAAACTTGTAGACGAAAAATCGTAGCACATAAAGTTGTAAAAATGAACAAAAACAGTACTTATAATGAAGTATCCAGTGAATCTGTTATGCTCAGTAGA
Organism: Erythroxylum platyclados; assembly: GCA_027563515.1. Lineage (NCBI taxonomy): Eukaryota > Viridiplantae > Streptophyta > Magnoliopsida > Malpighiales > Erythroxylaceae > Erythroxylum > Erythroxylum platyclados. The sequence continues at coordinate 1,077,016 of JAOQMM010000171.1, read as the reverse complement.
GATATGACTCGAGAAAACGAGAGTAAAAGCACTCAACAATATTCCAAGGTATAAATAATTCAATATAAGTACATTTCTCAATGAAAATCGAACTCACGGTCATGTAGCTGTATTGAGAAGGAATACCAAACTCTAACTCGGGTTCACTGGGCATACGTTGAATGCGTAAACCAACAAGTCCCAATTCTTGCATAACCTACAATAGAATTCCACATAAAAGAAAAGAACTTGTGATATTGGGTTTATACAGCAAGATATATTAAAAAGAGGAATTGAAGAGATAAATGACAACTTAAAATTGGGTATATCTGACGAAACATACAGGGTGGACACAAGCAGGAATAAGGCCTAGATCTTCCCCACAGGCTAACATATCTGATGAATTCAGGAGAACAGGCAAAGTCTTCAAAGCATTTTGTCGCCATAGATTTTCTTGCCGATGGAAGTAGTAATCGTAATACAGTCTTTTCAGTACATTTTTGCTGTATGATATGAAAATCAATGAGAGATTCCAGTAATAGAAAAATTAATTTTATTTAATAAACAAAAAGAAATAATTGCTTTGTTTCTCAATATAGAGATGCCTGTCAAGCAAGCAGAAAAAGTATATTGTTACATTACATAAATATCAGTCTCTTTTTGTACCTAAACATTCCTGTTCAATATGTTCAGAACTACCTGTGATCATCCAAATCATGAAAACTTGAAGTATCCTCAAGACTGAAGCGAGGATAGAATTTCCTCGCATCTTCAGGATCTCTAATCAGAACTATATTCTGCACAAAATTAAGTAAAGTAAAGCTATGAGAGCAATTTGCCAAGGCTGCTTTCAGAGGTAACTTGCTAGACAGGTTCAGCTCATGCTCCATATAGTATAATTAAGGAATCTACAATTGCTTACGACATCATAGGATACCTTAAGAAGATCAAAGAGACCTTGACGTATTTTATCTTCACCCCCCAACAACATGGACTTCTCCGCCAATGACTCCAGCTTGGAAGCAATTGTTTTCTCTGTATTGCAGTCCTCCTTGAACTGTGATTAGAATCGAGTATTTACCGAACATTGTTTAACGAAGAGAAACAATAATAATAGTGCAAACAACAAACAATCAAATGATTGGATTTTGAGAAATGAACATAGTTTGGAATTTCTTCCTGACATTCAAGACTGTTAAATTTGCAATGGGCCTACGAGCCCATACGAAGAGGAAAGTTAGACCACATATAAGCCTAAGTGAGGTTCCATCCTAAAACCAATTGGTGATAGGTGGAGTAGCCACCAGACTTACATGTTAGTCTTCTTTCCCTTCTTTTTCCGATGTAGAACACTCGCATGTGCGTATTCTCAATACTCCCTCTCACATGTAAGTCTCCTTTTACTTGGACAATTTAGAGAGGTACATAGACAATCCTCATAAGGGTTGGACTTTTGATTGAGGTCAAATAGGCCCCTTCCTGGGGCAAACAATACTGCTGGGCCACTTATTCCATGCAAACTTCAATTCCTTCTCCAATTGTTAAATGACAGCCCCCTTCTGAGGCAAACAGTAGGTCAAGATCTTCTTTGGCTCTGATACCATGTTAAATTTGCAATGGGCCTACGGGCTTCTACGAAGAGGAAAGTTAGACCATATATAAGCCCAAGTGAGGTTCCATCCTAAAACCAATTGGTGATAGGCGGAGTAGCCACTAGACTTATATGTTAGTCTTTTTTCCCTTCTTTTTCCGATATGGAGCACTTACATGTGCGTATTCTCAACAAAGACATATTGATAGACCAAAAGCAGGTTGACATGTTTTTTCTGCAGAGAGGATTGGACTATCTGGACTTCGATTGAACTAACACTAAACAATTCATAAGTTTTTTAAAAAATGCCGACCATCTTTTTTCCCCATCAACCATTTATTTCCTAATAAGGTTCCTCGATGTAGTAGGACAAATATATGAGGTTAGCCAAGTTTCAACACAAGCGGACAATCTATATATATATGCATCAATTATAATTCATTGAAGTGAGAACAAGATGAACTTCAAACATTATCAGCAAAGACCATGGCCTTTTACCTCATAATGGCCCTTCTGAAATTCATTCAGAAAGTTTGCAGCAATAAACGTCCAAGAAGTTCCAAATTTTTCCTGAGACAATAAAGAAAAGAAAAAGAACACAGATCAGTCTACCACATGTTACACCCAAATTTACTTTATAGCCAGAATTCAAATAAAAGAGTAGACATTCATACGAAGAAGCTAGATTACGGCCAGAAATTATATGCACTAACCTGCAAAAATTCCTGCTTTATGTATGGATGGCTCAAACGATTGAAGTCCCAAATTCCTTCACTTTCAAGTTCTTCCTGCAGCATAAGCATTACGTTCACATTCACACAGTAAGACTACCAAGACAAGAATAACTTCATAATGCAAATTGGCTAAAGTAGTTTAGGTGTAGAACAGCATCATTATCCACAACTTCAGAGGAGCACTAGGAAGATAATTAGTTTACCTGACTTAGGGGGATTGATGGTCGGAATTTTCCAATCAGACCAGTCAGAGCATGGTCTGGAAGCTCCCATATCCTAAAGAAACCTAGAATATGATCAATCCTATAGGCTGTAAAGTATTTTCCCATCTGTCACAAAGCAATCAGGATATTGTTTTCAGCAAATGTCACAAAATATAGCAGGACTACGTGACGTAAAGGACCATAACCTGTGTTAAACGAGCTCGCCACCAGGCATAATTGTCTTTCGACATTTCCTCCCAGTTATAAGTTGGAAAGCCCCAGTTTTGCCCATTCTTATCAAAGTAATCTGGTGGTGCTCCTGTGGATGTGTTCATGCGAAACAAATTCGGGTAGACCCAAGTATCCACACTGTTTCTGGAAACACCAATGGGTAAATCTCCTTTCAATATGACTCCTTTCTTTCTTGCATATTCCGCAGCTTCTGACAACTGTCAGTTCAGAATGACATCAAACAATACATACATTTCAATGTGTCATGAATCAAGAGGACACACAAATGACATGTACAAGTTAACAACCAACTTACTTGTGAATGTAAATGAAATTGAATATAATAATGGAAGGAAATTATATCATAGTGCAAGCTGTCTTTTGAGGTCAATTTTTCAAGCTGCAAGAAAATAGTCGATGGTTATTGTAGGTAATGACAGAAGTTAGTCTTGCTTCTACAAATAAATCAAACAAACTCCATCACGTAATCATTAGTAAGATGATTCTATAACTAATATGAGCCAAACTGCCCAGAAAAAAACAAAACGATTACCTTCTCCTTCGTATAGTTGGAAAAGCGACCCCATTGGCTGTGATCTGATGTTTCAAAAAAATCACGCAAAAAGCAGAATGCTGCATATGGTTTCAGCCATTCCTGTGACCAAGAGGAAAAGGAAGGTCAAAACAAAAGTTGACTCAAAGGATGCATTAACAAAGAAATTTAAGTTTAGTGACTATGAAATTCAAAATGAAACAAAAATGTCTAGAAACTGGAGGATCTTTGCAGAAGAATTACTTAGGATCAGTTGAAAGGAAATAAAAGTCCGCAATACCTCATTTTCAGATAAATATTGCTGAAATCGACTGGAGTTAAGTATCAAATCTTTCTCCCTATTAAAAATTTTCTTAGCAATTGAAAGTTTGGTGGCCATAGTAGCGTCATAATCAACATCCTGCATAAACTCAAATTTCAAAATGTTAGAAGGGTAAGAAAACAGAACAGAAATTAGATTCTAAAAAGTGCTATTACTGCGAAGGTACCATTTTGAGCATAAGATGAAGAACAATGAGATAAGCGAAACATTAAATAAAGACGACAAAAAAATATGTTAGAGAAGAGGAAGTAGGATTATGAGGAAGGGGAGCTTATTCATCAACGTGGTGTATGAAAGTGAGTCAAAGATGGAAAATCATGTTGGAACCATGTAAGCAATCATAATAACATTCTTCTCAAGGAAATTGTATGGATCTAGCAATTAGAACAACATTGCTATTATGAGAAGTTTTATGCTTTTCTTCACAAGCAGTATTAATATATATAAGTCCAGCCATCAGGTAAGTCTTGTCAACCGAGCTTATGCATCAGATTCAGCATCCATTCAATGTTTCTTTTTGAATTTGTTACCTCTAAAATGAGCCATAGCTATCCACAATGACAAACAGTAATAAATGTCATTCAGCACACTACTGAAGAACCACAAGGTTGCTACCTTTCTATCAAGTTGTTGCTTAGCTTCCTGAATTTCTTTCTGCAAGGAAAAGCAAAATGATAGGTGGTTACTATGATACTGTACAAAGATATAAAAGTAAGTTTAAAAGATGAACTGCATAAAGAATAACCTTAATGTCCTCGGGCAGATTTTCCTTAAGTGCTTGTACTCTTAGATACAGTGGATGCAATGCAAACACAGATAAAGAGCTGCATAACCAAGAAAAATTGAGGGACAGAGAGAATAATCAAGAATCAAGAATCAAGAATTTGAAAATGATAAAAAGAATAAGCATCAGATCTTTGGGTGTAGTTTTCTACCAAGAATCGTTTATAATATTTTGAGTCATAAATAAAGGAACGCAATGGAGGTTGAGACATTAAGAACTGCTGGAAACAGCTGAATCAAAGAGTAAAAACATATTAGACTGTTCAGCCAGCACGGATATTTTAGGGAAGATGTGCCCAAGTAGCTGTCCACATCAAATGACCAGATTTTGAAAAATGAAGTTCCCAAGGATGAGGCCCTTTTGCAAATCAGGTAAAGAGTCTTGCTTTTCATGCTATCTTTGCACAATCCTAAATTTGTTATATACCTGTATGGATAAGAATCCCACCACATCCCATGAACAGATGTATCATTGAGTGGTAGAAGCTGAACTAAATGGAAACCCGATTCCACAGCCCAGTCAACTAGAAGTTTTAGGTCAAGAAACTCTCCAACGCCAAGGTCTGCTTCTGATCTAACAGAAAACATGGGAATTGCAACACCAGCTCCACGCCAAGGCAGCTCCTAAGAGAACAATATGATCAATGACATTCATGTAAGAACCACAGAAAAGTAGCATTTCCTGACTCATAGTTTATCTCAGTAGCTTACACGTAGCATGCCATCAGAAAGAAGAATATATCTTGTTAGAACTTTGGAAGAGTCAACAGTGAGCTCCCGGTTTGAGCCTGTCTCTAAAGAGAAATGTCCTGCCTTGTTGTATTTACAGTACTTATATGTAAAGCAATTGTTAAGGAAGAGAAAGATAGAGACACAGAGAATGCATATTCATTTCAAAATATTTCAGCAAATATCAGATTATAGTGGACAGATTTCAAAGGATATTTTATTGGAAAATCAGCCTTCTCTAACACAACATCTGCTTGCCAGGTTAAGTCACCAGCATAGCTAAGCTTAAGTCCATCCTGAACTTTCCACTGACCTAACTTTTTAACACTGCCAATTACATACACCTACATGAATCAAAGGTCATAAAACAAATTAACTTGCAAGATAAGAAAGCTAGTGAATGCATAATTAAATATGCAAAGAAACACAGGCAGTTAATCAACGAGAAAAATAACTTACTGACGTCTCTTCTTCTACATTTGGGCAACAAATTTTGAAGTGAACAAGGACATCATCTACCATGATTCAGAAGCATCAAAATATAAGAGTTGGCCATTGAACAACAATAGCAAAAATCAGCAGCAACAATATTAACCAGTTGTATTATGAGACTTGTCTAAAACTACCTGCCTTCTCCAACTTATTTTTAACTCCAAGTGGCCTCTCTATCTCCAAACTCCAACTTCTGCGAAAGATGACATCCTTGAAGGCGCTTCTAAAGGGGATACCATCACCACCAGTCTGGCAGTAAAAGTGACTTTCACATCAATCTTTATACATCAAGAAACAACCCAAATTGATGACGGAAATCAAGCTACATTCTAGTTGAACTAAATGTATTACTAAAGAAAAAGCACAAAATTCTGAAAGCTGGTTCAGTAAGGCTAGTACCATCCCTAACTACAACAATCCACACTAAGTTTAATCTACAATCTTATCATTACTGGAACATAGAAAGATAACACATATTTTTTATGTTCAAGTAAAAGTATAATATGTTACCTATAATCAAAACCTGATTATGGTTTACTACTCTCCAGTACCTTCTGCTCATCTTAAAAGAACTGCAAAGACTCCCAACTTTTGGAGAAAAAAATCTAACCATAAAAATATGGCCATTCAAGGACTTCTGTTTTGGAAAAAGGAAAAAGGGGAGCAAATACTAGAGCGTAAAATAAAGTGAATAAAAAATGAACTTAACGTAGAAAAGGTAGACAGGAGTGGTTAAAGTTCACTTCCTGTTCGTTAACATCATAACTGGATAGTATGGGAAAAAACAGAAACTCCAAATTCTAGCATGAACTTAAATTTGCCATAAAACAGTATATACTATGAGAATTTGTAACGACTAACTGTAATATTGAGAGGGAAATGAACAACAGAGAGGTTCTCTGAAGTTAGTTCCAGACAATTTAGGAGAAGTGAATAGTATCAGACCGTGAAGCACATAAAGGGAAAAAGATTAACTGAAACCATGGAGGATTACCTGCCAAAGATCATGAAGCTCCACGGAATCTCCACCACTGATCCCTTGCGGCACAAACAATTTGCGCTTCTTTCCCATTTCCCATCTCAACACATTCTTCTTGTCATCCACCACATAATAAGTATACTCACAACTGAATTCATTCCGCACTGCAATACTTCCATACCATATAAGTTCATCACCCTGATGAACAGGCTTCAACAACAAGCCCTTCTTCACATTCCAAGAACCCAGGACTGGTTCAGAACCGCATACAAGCAAGCTCTGACCCCATTGAGTGTAATATGGCAATCTAAAGCTCACATTTACTGGTTTCGTGGCCTTGGTCCCAGAAAACAATTCCAAATTCGACATTCCTTCGAGGAAGGAAAAAAAAAACTCAGATCTTCTTTCACAAAAATCTACAAAAAAAATGAAATGGGAATTAAGAAAACTAACTGAATTCTCCATTACCGGATTAAAACTAAGAAAGAATTAATCTTGAACTTGAAAAGATTAAACAAATGAAACCCACATGACGAAGTTAAGAACTTTCGTCAAATTTAATGAATCCAAAGAAAACAACGAGCACCCAGATGCAGATAATGATCAGTTTCCCAACCAGATAAAAGAAAAGGATGGAATTAGAAGCATAAAGGAATGATAATTAACACAATCAAAGACCAGAAGTAGCTACCTTTCTCAAATCAAAATGATTAGTTTCAACGTAGATATTACCAGAATAAGTGAAGCTTTATTGTGTTGTATACAAGTGCAAAAGGCCAGACAGATAACAATGGAATCTATCAGCAAGATTTGTTTTATTCGATGGAACAAAAAAGATATTAACCTTTCAACAGAAATGTGTAGCACAGAAAAGGGTTTTGTCCTCTCTATAGGGAAGATATTACTTTTATACAAAAAGCAGCAAACATATACCTTCTCAATCTCAAATGGCAAAGTAGGCAAGTTGAGAGTGAGGAGGATATTTTGCTGGACGAGAGAGAGACGGAGAGGGAGAAGAAGGTGCTAAAGTTAGCAACTTTGAAAGCTCCTTTCACGAGAGAGTACTGAGATAGTGACAGTTGGGCATTGAAAGAGCCATCCTCCAAGTTTGTGTAAGCTTCTCGTCGTCTTTTTTCTATTAATTGATTGCAGTCTAAGCTCATTACTCACCACAAGCTTGTTCTTGCTACCATTAGAATTGACTTTAGTGAAAAAGATAAATTTTAAATTAATAAAATTTTAAATTGAATTTAAATATAAAAAATACAATTCTAATTATTAAAATTAGATTGAAAATTCTAAATTCCATAAAAATGAAAGAGTTTAAAATTTTGAACTTGCGCTAATTTTAAGATTAAAATTGAAAATCGATTAGATTAAAATTTAAACTCAGATAATTAAATTTGATCAAATTTATAATAATTTCTCTTTTTCATAATAAGTGTATAAAAATTATTAATTTTCAAGGCTAAAAATTTTTATTCATAGAATTTTTAAAAAATAATGTGATTTTAGGAGATGGTTGAAGTAATTTGAAAGGTTTATTTGTTCAAAAATTTTCATTTTTAGAGTGTTTTTAAAAGGTCTTTTGAGAATTTTCAAGCACTAAAAATTATGGATTATGTTAAAAATTTAAGAATTTTCTTCAAACTTTTTTAAGTATTAAAGATTTTTAAATATTAAGAATATGAACTCTTAAATGTTTAATTGAATTGAATTTATTACTTTATTTGGAGACATTAATAATTTATCCAATTGATTATTTATAAATTATTGCATATATTAAACTTAATTCAATGTGTATATAAAAATAATAATTAAATCCTTTCGTTTTAATAAAAAATTGGTGTCATCTTAAACTAAATTGCTTATTCTTAAATAAATCAAAAACTTAAAAAGATCTTTAGTTTCTCATGAAATTTTAGCACAGTTAAGTTTTGAATACTTTTATAAAAGAAATAAAGGACCTTGTAAATGATTAGATAGAGAAATTATAAAAGAAATCTAAATAAATTGAAAAATAATTGCAATGGGTCAGACCTACCTGAGCCTGAGCCTGGCTTAACCCTTGTTGTTGGCGCTATTATGAGATTATATCAACTTAAGGCATTAGGCCCGAGTCTGACCCAAATCTGACTAATTCGAACCGAACTTTTATTAATATAAAAATAACATTATTTTTTAACAAAATGACAATGCTTTTTTTTACGATTAAATTTATTTACTTCAGACCGAGCTTAGCTGGGCTCGTCACTTAGTTGCCATCTCCAAGAATAATAACAAAGTGTACAAAATCCATTGTCTTTTCAACTTTTATTTGCATCATTTTTCTCACACTTGTATTGTTTAAGCAATGAAGACAAAAACCTATCCTTTTCACAGGTTGCAAAAGTTCCAATACCACCATATTGCTTCGAAAGTGATGATATTTTCACAGTTCTCAAATTAGGTTCACTCATTCATGATAAGGAGGGGTGTAATTTGGGATCACAGTAGGTTGGGTCAGATCAAGTTTACCAAGCCTTGAGTTTAGCTGGAAAATTTTTATCAAACACGAGTTACACGGCCCAGTTCCAAACTTGATTTAGCCTAAGTAGCTTGAAATCCAATTAATTACAGATCGGACTAAATCGAGTAACCCAAACTTGAACCTAATTAAAAATTTAAAAATTAAGAAAAAAAAGTTTGTATTTGATCCAAAGCTTAACCAAATTGAACAAGAACTGTTGATTTCGAATCGAACCGGCCTGACTTAATTGTCAAGTCTTGGTCTAATCATTTCATTCACATAAAGTAAAAATGTCATAATATTTTTCAATAAGTGGTTTAATTGGGAGAGAAAATCTCTTCGTAAATTTCTTAATTTAAAATGTCTTGATCGATGATGTTTAGATTAAATCTAAGTTTTTTAATTTGAAATTTAAAAAATGACAACTTAAAACAACATTCTTTTAACTTAAATTTTTTAGATATTCAAAGTCCGAATTATGTTCTAAGCTGGAAATATTTTTTAAAAAGTTAAAATCAAACTCGGGCTAAAACATCATCTCTATAAGGGCTGATATACCGCGTAAAACGATTTATCTAATATGCATATGAAAAGCTACAAGTTATGAAAATTTTAAATTTTAAGAAAAAAATTAGAACAATCATGTTTAGATTTTAGCTTCTGTATCAGGCTGCTTCAAATTTGCACGTAAAATGTTTAATAAATTTCTATTTGTTCCATAGATTTATGAAGTTGAAATCAAATTTTTTTAATTTCTTGACCTACATGTAATAGATTGAAAATTAATTATTCATTTCAAATATTTTCTATTTGCATAAAAAACTTTAATTATTTATTTTAAATATTTTACTATTAAAAAGTTTCAAAAATATTATTTTAAGATTTAGTTGTACAAATTTAAATCAATTCAAACTGTTCAAATGGAACTAAGTCAATCGTCTCCAATAATAATTCGTTTAACTTGAGTAGGACTAGATAGAACCCGAGCCTATTTACTAATACTAACTAGCACCATAATATTCTTATGTCATTTGTTGTATTTGTTTTAGTGACTTTTCATATGAACTGATCTAAGCCGAAGTTAAAAAATAAATTTTATTTTGATTAAGATTTACGTCAAATTTATGCAAAAACATATTTTTTTATGACTTGACCCAAAATTGTTGACAAATAAATAAAATAAAATTTGATCAACATTTTTTGGTCCTGCTCGACTCTAATCGAGTTTTATGTTGTCCACAAGTCACCTCAATCTCGTTTGGGGATGGCGATAGGTCTTCTATTGGGGCTTGGAGCACGACCGGGCCTGGGGCAATGGGCCCAAGCCCAAACCAGCCTGGGACAATCCAAGCCCGAGCTTAAGTCCAACATAACCCAACTTGAGTTGTTTTTATTTTATTAAAAATAAAAAAATAATTTTTAATAAAATGAAGTTGTTTTGTTTATAATTTTCAGGGCTCAGGTTTAGCCAGGTTAGAATGGGTCCTAATTTCATCTCTAGTCTCATCCAACCGATTGTCATTTATATTGATTAAACTTTAGTTTAACACTAAATATCTATACACTTTTAACATGACTGAAAATTCTGTGGCTTCAATTGTTTTCTAAGCAAATGTTTTGGTCATTAAACCACTAAATTTTAGAGAAGTTACCCTCTTGGTTGAATTAGAATCAAAATGATATTATGGAGATAACATTTATAGAACAAAATGACATTAATAAATATTAATGATAAACTTATCATATTTTATATAAATAATTAAATAAGTAAAAAATTTATAATTTTAATTTATTTCTTAAATAAATATCTTGTAATTTTAAATTTAAGTATTTTAAAAATATTAAATAAATAATATTTATAAATTATTAGCAAATTTAAAAGTATTTTGTTTTTAAAATAGTTATATTTTTAAATACATATAAAATTAAATTAAACATTAAAATTAAATTATTTTATTAATAACAAAATTATAATATAAGAAAATTAAAAAAATAAAAATTAAATCAAGCTGATTATAAGCGGCCGATGTCCTTTCTGTTTTGCTCTAAGAGACCTAATTAATGCATAATGCATAATCCATAATCCAAAGTAATTAAGAGAAATGAAACCTGAACCCGGATCCCGACCCGAAACAGGTCCTATATATAGGAGTCGGTTGCTCTCCGAAACCGGGTATTTAGGGTTTAAAGGCCTGTGCTTGTGCGTCTGTAGAAGCAAAAAGAGGACGAAACCATGACTGCTCAGACCCAAGAGGAGCTCCTCGCTACCCATCTCGAGCAACAAAAGCTCAACGTATCTACTCTCGCTCTTTCTATTTATGTGTATGCATATGTATATCTGTTCATTTCTGTATTTGTCTACATGAATGTGCCTGATTGATTCTTTGTTGTCTTGATACTTTTATAGAAGTTGTTTGTTATAGCTGGAGCTTCTTGCCTACGAAAATTTAAGAGTTTTTTTATGAAGAAAGGGATGAACATGAACATAAGTGACTTTTGTGGAATTTCTGTTACATATTTGTTTACTAATTTAATATATCTAAAGTTTCGCCCTTTACTCTGTTATGTTTGTTATTCTCATAGTTCTTGAATTATCCGTGATGATTATTATGTGTTTTTTGTTGTGATAAGGAAATAGAAATGATCACTTTCCATTGTGGTGGAAAGTCTAGTAGATTTTACCTATCAAATGCATTGGTAGGTAAGTTCTACTAGACTTTTCTCCATCTTGGTTAGTTATTTAGGTTTTAGAATAGCTTGACTTGGTAATTGTGCCCTTCAAGAATTTCCCAAATTCTACTGATTTATTGCGATCTAGAATACAGGCAAGTGAATGTTTCCTTGGGCGTGGTAGATTCATTCAACAAATCTTGATTGTATTGAATGGGACTGGAAATTGATGGCTTTGACATTTGAGTTCTCTTCCATGTATGTTGCCGGTAGGAAAATGATTAACTTCATTTAGCTTGATTTTTTGCTTAACAGGATTCTCAAAGTCGGAATAGTGTAGCTCCTTTTTAAATTCAGCTTCTTTTTCTTTATGCTTGTTATGATGGCCTGACTTTTACCTTGATAGTGTAGGGCTTGACAGGTGATTTCTGTTTATAAGAACAACTTATTGTTTCAAGTTGGCTCTAGGATTGTGCATTCCATTTGTACTTGTGGTCTTTTCAAAGGGGGTTATCTTTCATGCCTCAATATTAAGTCTGTATTATTTCTTGTTCAAATAGCAATTAAAATCTATGTTTGCAGCCTGATCATTTATTCTGATGGTCTGGTATAACACTGTGAACTACAACTTTGCAGCCTGATGAGCCAGTGGTTGAGGATGAGGAGGATGAGGAGGATACTGATGAGGATGAGGAGGATGACAAGGATGATGAAGATGCCGAAGGTGATTAGATGTTCTCAATGTTTTTGTAGCTTACGTATGTTGCTGTCTGTTATATGCCACAATGGGCTGAGAGCCAGTTTACCCTAGGGGTTTGACATTTCTCTCTCTTCTGAGTTAGCAAAATGAGATTGTTTTGTTTTATCTTTTTTTAAGTATTTATTAACAAATGGTTGAATTGAAAATTGACTTTGAATGCCTGGAGGATGATATCATCCTACAATGTTTTTGTAGCTTACGTATGTTGCTGTCCGTTATATGCCACAATGGGCTGAGAGCCAGTTTACTCTAGGGGTTTGACATTTCTCTCTCTTCTGAGTTAG
>JAOQMM010000171.1:1048504-1060936 GCA_027563515.1 Erythroxylum platyclados | reverse complement strand
AATTTGTTAAAATAATTACTATTAGACAGTAGTAATTATTTTATTATTAATATAAAATATGAAATATAATTTTTATTATTTAAAAATTTATATTAGATTCAATCTTAATCTAAATTATTAGATTTATTATATATTAATAGGTATTACTTATTTTTATAATTTTTAATTCTTATTTATTATATATCGATTTTATAGCGGTTTAATACCGATCAAATCTTTAAACCTTAAACCTTTTCTTTAACCGATTTAATATCCGGTCTAATTTTTAAAATATTAGTAGTATCTTCGAACTAATTAATATTGACATACATAATATATTTTGACTCTTAATTAAGTCGTAAACTATCTCTGACCCTTAGCCTACTCTACCAGAGGCCCTTAGCCAACTCTACTAGAGGCGGTGGAGAGTCTACCCCTAAATGATAGCTTCTAAAACCAAAATCTAATGAAAGCCAAATTGACTCTTAAACGAGTCTTTGAGAGCAACTAATTCTATTCCACAAAGTCTTTTTTTCATCTAGAGAGGACAATGAATCAGTCCAAATTAGACCTGCTAGCTCAAGCCTAACTCTACAGTTAATGCCTAAGCTTAGGCTTCAACAGCCTAAAGCTTGTTCTAGCCTGACTCATATCAAAAAAAAATTAAATAAAAAAAGAAGCTACATCATTTTATTTAAAATAATGTCATTTTATCTATACAAGTTGGGCTTTAAATCGGGTCGAGTTAGGTCTGTATACCCCAAATATTAGGCTCAATTTTTAAAAGCCCAAGGCTTGATCAACTTAGACCTGACCTATTGATTAACCCGAGCTACGCCTGGGCCAAATTACTAAGCCTGTTTGTATCAAAATCCAAAGAACTAGCCCATTGTTTGGGCTTTGAGCATGGTTAGGTCATGTGAGGTCTGAATTTTTTTAAAAAAGTCACTGAGACTTGGTCAACTTGAACCTTTAATCATTGACCAGCCCAAACCAAACCGTTAAACCTATTTGTATCAAAATCCAAAAAACTGGCCCATCGATTAGGCCTCGAGTCGGGTCGAGTTGGGTCAAGTTTGGGCCAAATTGTCAATTGCATTTGTATAAAAATCCAAAGAAACTTCCAAGAAAAGCAAGCGATAGCTAAGGATGAATAATCAAAAAGATATTAATGAACAAATGATAACGATTTGCGTGAGCTAATGTGCTTCCCACCAAATGCTGAGCTAAGAAACACCAATGTCCCACTAAGCTTTATCGGTCACGAGAAAAGCAAGAAAAGGTCTTTCGTGCATATAAGGGCACTAAAGCTCTTACATTGCGATGCATGCATGTTAAGTAGGAATGGGAAAAGGGTTTAAGTTTGATTCTGCATGATTCGATTTGAATTCAAGGAATTTGATCTGAGTTTACTCATTTTTTAATTAGTTTCAAACATTTAAAAAAGATTTGTCTTTTAGGATTTGTTCAAGATATTCAAATTGAGTTCAAGGTTTTTCTAAATTTTGGATCGAGTTGGGCAGAACTTAAATCGTTACTTTTTTAATATGCAAAATAACGTCTTGTATTTTAATGAATAATTACTTTCAAGCATGTGAATTTCAATTGGTTCGGCCTCGATCATAATGTTTTTGGTTTGATAGGACTTCAAGCTGGATATAAAAATATAACTAAAATTCAACTAATTCATTATCATCTTTATATCCGAATTCAACCCGACCTATTGACAAGACTGCCTAAAATTAAAGTGCCAAATAAGAGCGATAAACCTTTAAGAAGTATTTAAGAATGAAAAGGATATATCCAGTGAGTGAACAAATATCCAAAAAGTTGAAACAGAGAAAGTTGACATAAATTAATTATATCCTTTAAAGAGTGAAGAGTTTGTTTTGGTGATAAAATGGAATATTTTCTTATTTATTATAGTTGACATTAAACAAAAAGTTAACTTACCTAATAAATCATTACATTTAAATTTGTCTGTATAATTTAGAGATGAGAATAGAACAGACTGAACCCTTATAAATAAAGTCGGTTCAAACTAATCGAGCTTGATACATTAATTTCAGATCAAACCCAAGTTATCAAACCTAATTTAGTTTATATTATATTCTTAAAAAAAGAAGAATACAAGATCCACATGTCGAGATGGAAACGGACTGAGTTAGACTTAAACTCACCCAGAGTCGAGCCCGACACAAAAAATGTGTTCGAATCTAGGCTCAAGCTCTAGCTTGATTGGAACATAGAGTTTAGGGCCTGAGCCCGAGCCCGATTGAACTTGGGTGACCTTAAGCCCTATCTAACCCGATTGAGATTGGGCGACCCTAAGCCTTATCTAGCCCGATTAACTATATATTTTATTTTTAAAATAATTGAAAATAAAATTATTTTATTTTAAAAATTTTAAGATTTGGGTCGAGCAACCCAAGTTTGAGCTTAACCCAAAGTTCAAAATTTTGGGAAAAAAATAAATTCATCCCTAAGCCCTATCAATCTAGATTAAACCTGTTAACTTTACGTAGAGTCAGACCAACCCAAACTAATTTTATCAAACCTGTCATATGTAAATTATTTACTCACATGTCTAACAGAAAATTTGATGACTAAAAGTAAGTTTTTAACAGCATAATTTTCCAAAATCGATATAATCAAATCGACAACAGGTTTAGTCCTCACGGTTTGCGTTCCACGTGAAACTACAGCAAATTACCATGAATATTAATCGAGGAATCCGAATCTAAAATTTAATCAAGTAATAATGTAACTAATCAATTTACTATTACTATTACTGTTACTAATAATAACAATAAATCAAAAGTGAAGATAAGTAAGATTTTCAGTTGTTATTTGCGACATTTTAAAAACCGTACTGAAAGTTGAATGAGTAAAACAAGATATTTAAGGTTTAAAAGATTCTACCGGTATAAAACCATTATAAAATCGGTTAAAAATTAAATAAAATTAAAGAAATTAAAAATGATCAAATTATTTAACAAAAATTAAAATTTTAATACAATTAAATGAAAATTAATCAATTTATTTTGGTTTATAAAAACTAATTAGTTTGCAAAAACTAACTGATTTTTAACAACAAAGATTATTAAACTAAATCGAGCAAAAAAGTTAAAAACTAAACTGAAAAATTGGTCGATTCAAGGTTTTTACTGTAAAACTGACCAAACCAGTTCGGTTTTTAAAATATTGGTTATTTGAATAAAATTTGTTATTTGTGATGATTTATTAAAAATTTATTCAAATTATAAGATTAAAAAATTACTATGTATATTCAACAAATTATTTAACATACAATTAAAAGATAAATGACTACAGATTTAATGAAAATAAAAAAAATTAACCTAAAACATTGTCAATGTAAATTAGGGTCGTAATTGGGCTTAAACTCAAGGCAATTAAAAAATGATGTCGTTTAATACTTTCAATTTTAAAAATTATTTTTAAAGAATTGACTGACTGGATCATTATCATTCCTAATGTAAATCGCATTTTTTAATGTTAAAAAGGAACAATATATTAGACATTTATAGCTGATCTGTTCTACATCTTAAACAGAGACAATATGAGTAGTTTATATATAAAAAGGATGCATAATTCAATTATTTTTAAGATTTTAAATAAAATAATGTATTTATTTATAATATTTGAACACATTTAAATTTGTAATAATTTCTTTTGCCACCCCTCACAATGCAAAAAAATAAAATTGGTAATATAAATTTGAAATGCAAGGAAAATATGCAAGCTTTAGGTGAAATTAAAATCTTCTCATCTATCTAAGTTTTTCATATTAAATTTCTACATATTTCAATATCCTAAGGTAAATAAAAACATTTATTATCTTTATACGTCGTAATATAAATAATGATAGCAAATTCGACTTAATTCAATTTAGAATTAGTAAATTAAACTTAAATTAATCAAATTTTAGATTAAATTACATACGAGCTTTAAATCAAGTCTAATTTGTTTCTCATAAATTAAGTAGGTCAAATCAGGCCAAACTCAACTTAAAAAATTTTGCACTTAATAATAAATAATAAAATTTACAGTAATTGCTCTTTGATACTTCTTCCAATATGTATCAAATAATTTATTAAATGTATATAATATTTATAAAATATATTTTTAAATAAATTATTTAACGAATTAATAATTTAGAGTCAAATGATAATTATATCTCGTTCCTCATAAGTTACTCGAATCTTTTAATTTTTAAATAAAAATTCTTTAAGGGAACAAATAAATAAAATTAGCAACTTCGGGTAGGCTCTATTCAACTTAATGCGAAGTTAATAAGTAAAACTTTTATTAAGAAAATTTTTATTGACCCGATTCAACTTAATTTAAAGTCAACAAATCATACTTATATTAACTCTAATTTAACCCAGTACTAATTGCCATCCCTAAAAACAAGAATTGAACTTTAGGAATCATAGTGAGGTGCTACCAAAGTACCAATGTTCCCCACATGAATTTCAACATTTCACTTTTATGTTTGAAACATAACAATAACTACAACATTCGGTGATAATTTCTCTGGAATGTAGAATTTGGAGAATTCTAATTATAAGTAGCCTTATCCTTTCAAGAAAAGATGTATCTTCCTTCCCTGTTACTCCATGACTTTGCATTGCTGTGACAAAAGTATCCAAAACTGTAATAACCAAAACCTAACTATGGTTAGTTAAGTTCAAAGCATGTCCTATATAGGCCATGAGGTAGCAAACTAACAATCTTAGTTTAGTATTGTCTTTGTTTTAAATCGTGTCTGTACGACAAAAGCTGACGCGTGTCTCTTACGACGCGGTTTCTTCGTCTCTTCACCGCAACTATTTATCTTCTCCTCCACTCCTCAGTCCTTACTTGCTCTCCCGATACTATAACAGACTCCATAGCCGACCTTACTCGTTAGACGTCATTTCTTCGCCAAGTTCCGATCTTTTCGCTTACCCTTTTCTTGCTTTGCTTTCCTGTTTCTTAATCTCAACTCTGTTTCTGTTCTACTCATGTGTAGATAGTGTCTTGAAACCAAACTTGTTTCGTCTTGACAAGCTGTTTTTCTGCTGTCATTTCATTTTCACGAACATGACTTCGTCGGAGAACTTGGCGAGTGTTGAGCCTTGGATGAGCTTTAGACCCGCCGTTCCTGATTCGTTGATGTTGGAGAATTATGTTCGCGACGCCGAGACTATTACTAAAGCTCTTCAAAAATCTCTTTGCGGCAATTCTACAAACGTCTACTCTTCTTCTTCTGCCGTCCAGCAGAACAGGACGAACCCGAATGTGTCCACTGTTTCTGGCTCCTACCCAGATAAGGCAACGAGCAAGCAGCGGAACTCGGTCACCGGGAGGATCTCGAAACGGAAGTCTCGCGCGTTGAAACGTTCGCAGACGACTTTCATCCCGGTGGATCCGGAGAACTTCCGGCAGATGGTGCAACAGGTGACCGGAGTTGGGTTCGGGAATTCTCAGATGCCCATGGTGCCGGTTTTGAAGCCTGAACCGCAAAGACCCGGCGAACGGTTGAAGGGGTGCAGCGGCGGTGTGGCGGCGATGGGGTACTTGCCTACTCTGGATACGTCAGCGTTTTTGCTGGAACACCATCAGCAACAGATGGTTATGGGATCCGCAACCGGTTCAGGGATTGGACTGGTGGTTGGGTCCGGTTCGGTGGTGGCTGATGTTGGTGGGTCATGGTCTGGGTCTGGGTCTGGTTTAGATTTTGATATTTCCTCTAACTTTCCCCCTATAGGCTCGCGGAAAGTTATTTGAAAATATTTATGTATTTGCAATTATAAAATATGTTCTCTATTTTCATATTAACTTATTTAGTGGAGAATTTATGTTAATACTTTTATAAGGTATAATGTGGTTTTTTCTTGTTTAATGTCATTCTATTTTATACATAGCTTTATATTTTCATTTATGCCATTGGAAAGAACATTTATTTGGACTTCTTGAAATTAAACTTATTAAATTATATGTTAAATTTAAATTACTATATATTTTTAAAACCTAATTTAAAGATTTAAATCTTATAAAAATTTGATTAATTTTAAATTAAAAATTCAATTCAATTTTAAGTTCAAATTAAAATTTAATTTTTCAAAATATTAAAATTTAACTCCAAACTCTATTGAGTACTTGAAATCTACCTTTTTTTAGTTATTAATAGTTAAAATTGATATTCAGATCCTTTAGATGAATTAAAATTCTAATTTAGTCATATGGGTCATTTAGAAACAGTCTTTTTGTTAGTAAAGGTAAGATTGTGTAATACTGAATCTCTCTAAATTTTGCGTAATACTAGATTTCCCTAAATCTTACGTATTAGCGAGAATTTTACTAGGCCGTTTTTGTTGTAACTTATTACACCTTGACATTATTAGTATTGTACAATAGCAAGAAAATTAAATTTGATTTTGTGTCCTTTTTTCAATAATCATGCAATTATTATATTTTAATTCCACACTAAATAAATTCTTATATATATACATATATAACAATTATAAATATCACATTTTGAATAAATTATTTAATAATTTGAAGATTGTTATTTGATTCACTTGACAATTAAAAAAAAGGAGTTATTTAAATGCAAATGCTAACTCAAGTCAAAAAGCTTACTAAAAATAAATGGTCGTAATGGTGTTAGGTACTAAGCACCCAAGGGCTTACATGGACTTGTGACTTCTTCGTTTTATTATTATCCCAAGTCTCCATCAATACTATTCTAAAATGCTGAACTTAATTAATTTGGTCCTAGCCATTTAGTCCTGCGAGATAAGTGGTGTTAATTTGGTGGTGTCACACTCAATATAATAACAAAAATGCATCCTTCCATTAACTTCCATTAAAAACCCATATTGCAGAGACCAAAACGATGTTATTTTTTATACATAACACTATACGATATCATTTTAAAGTTGACAGTTAGAGTTTGATGATAAGGAGTCATAAGGAAATTATTGATAAATTTTAAAAGTCAAGAGAAACGTTGATAATTCAATTTATCAGTCAAATCTAAATTGAGAATTAAAACATGTTTTATTTATTTATTTATTATTAAATAAAATAATATCAAATTGTTTGAATCGTTCAAATTGGACTAACAAATCCTTTAATTTTTGGATGAATCCAACCAAATTTTCCTTATTTTTACTATATATTTTTCAACTTTATTATATAGAACAAACTAGTCATTTTCTCGCATTGTTGTTCTTCTTCTTTTGGGAAGCACTTAGCTCTAAGAATTTGATTAAGGAAGAGTCACATTGAAATCATGTATTCTTCTTTTATAAGAATGTTGTGTAGATAAGTTTCCCCTTTAAAGCTTTTTCGACTTTCTCTTCTAACACTCCATCTAGAAGTTGCTCTACAGACTCCAAATGGGGAATAATAAAAAAAGAGATTAATTAGTTTTTTAAATTTTATTTAAAAGTAAGAGTTGGAATAATCAAATCTCACGAAGATACCCTCCAAAAGATGAAACAAACTCAACTATTTTGTTTACAAGAAAAGAATCTTTTAGGACAAGAGTGATCTAATCCATAACTTAAGAGCATTTTGAGAATCATTCGTGAATGGCAAGCCTAAGAAGCCTTGTCTTATCTGTCTCGGCTTGAGTTGTCTCTATTTCAGGTCTAGATCAACCTCTTTTTTGTAATTTCCAATTTTTTGTTTGATTTGAGTTTAAATTATGTGGTTCTACTCCAAATCCAAAATTTATAAAAATATATCGCTTTTACTTTTTAAAAATATATATATTTAATTGAGTTTGATTCTAGGTCAATAAGACTTTAGGCTACTTAAGCCTAATTGGGCTCAAACAAAATGATTCAAACTAGACTACAAAGTTCTAGATAACTCGAACTCAATCTGACTCGTTACCACCCCAATTTATGTAGTCATTTACCCTGTAAATACATGTGAGGGAACACCATTTTGAGGTTTCAAAATAGTAATCACAAGTAAGAATAAAGTTGTGTATTATTGAACCTTCTAGATTATTAGTTTCAGTGGGCCTCTTACAAGAAGTTTTTGTTGTTGAAATAATAATCACATTTCTCATCATTAATTCAAGAATGTTGCATGTTTTCAATCTTAAAACGAAACATATTCAATTAAATTTTAAGGTTAAATATAATTAGAATTTTAGAATTAACTTTTTTATTTTAATTATAATAATTTTAAAAAATCAGTTATTTCTATAATATTATTTGACTCTCATATAATTTTTTATTATATTCTTTCAAAATTTTGTTTTCACTTAAAATGATATAACATCAAAATTCTTAGTTTTCTCATTTTAAAGATAGAAATTTAAAACTAATGATTTATAATATAAAGTTAAAAGAATAATTTTATGGGTTAATTTAGAGAACAAAAAATGAAACTAATTGAAAGATACAAGCATGCATATTTATTTTCACTTGTGATACAAAAAGAACAAATGTCAACCAGCTGATCATTAACAATCAATACCAATTTGAGATCTAGTATTAGAAAAATCCAACTAGCAAATACTCTCTCTATTAGTGTTAGGCTTGAACCGGGTTGGGCTAGGGACATAAAACCCAATTGAGAGTTATATTATCATTATTCTTTTAGCTTAAAAACCTTTTTTTATTTAAAAGTTTTGGACTTTAGACTAATCTAAACAGTTTAAATCTAAATCTAATTTGAAACTTAATTTTTTTTTAAAAAAACTCGATTTAAAGATCAATTAACTTGAATCGAACTATTGGCTTTAACTTTAAGGGGGACCGGGAAATGACTGAGGCTAAAATGCCATCCCTACTATTGGATTCTCCATCAAATATTTGTCACGGACTTGGAATGATTTATAGAATAAAAGTAAATCAAATTAGGAGTGGAGAAAGTCAAGAATGGAGACAAAGCTCTATTGACTGACTGTGACTTTGCCTCTACCTCCTAGTCCTCACCCACCCATATATTAAGTACTTTCAACTTCAAGCTGATGAGGCTGCTTAAAAAATAATTATCATCGTTGTCAAATCTAGTTGAACTCTCGTTCAGACGAAAAATTTAAAAAGGTTTAATAATATATAATCTTATCTTTACCTAATAAAAAAATTACTCTCGAAAAACTCACATATAATATATCATGAAAATACTGCTTAAAAAATAATTATGTGAGTTAATATTGCTTATAAATAATTTATTTTTTTAAGTGTACGTAATCAATTATTTCCAATTAGTGAATTTTAAATTATTATTCTTTTTTACCAAAATTAGCAGCATTTAGAAAAATATTTCAATTATTATATCATTATTTTGTAGGTTTTCTTGAATTTAATTAAGTTTTTTTGTAGGTTTTCTTGAATTTGATTAAGTTATTCATTTTTTTCTCATACTTGTGTATGCTCCACAAGACTCATATTCTAAAGTATGCATTTCAATATTTTAATTTATTTTGCATTAGACCAAATTGAATAAAACATAGTTCATATAGTATTCTTTTTTATTTGATCATATTATTGAAGTTAGTTGACCAAATTTTTATTTTATTTCAATCCAATCAAAGTTTAAATTAAAATAACATTAATCTTCTTTTTTATTATATGATTGAAATGATTTGACTAATTTTTTTATTTAATAAGATTTTAATTTAAAATAACATTACTTAATCGTCATTTTAATATATTAATCATTTATTAAAAAAACCCTTTTATTAGTTAAGGATAAAGTTGCTTACTACTAAACTTTTTTAGACTTTGCGTATTAGTGAGATATTTTACTAAGTTATTATTATTGTTATTGTATTGATATATTAACCGAACTGATTAAGATCAGTTTAAATTGTTTGAACCAGATGATACTAACTCTTTTTGATTCAAAATTCGGTCAATATAAATTGATTAGGATTGATTTAAAAACCCTAATTAAAGAGATGCATGGGATAGCGAGGGAGGAAGGAAGCCTGTTGACTGGAACGGGTAGTAATTATTTCAATTAATTGAAAAGTATTTAATAAGAATGGAATCTAAATGTTGACTTTGTATGTCTGTTTCAGATTTGCATATCTGTTCTTACTCAATTTTAATACTATTTAATGCATTTCTTTTTCATATTTTTTGTATTGCATTATTACCTTAATAATTTTAATTTAATATTAATAGCTGGTTGGTCTTGTAAGTGAGGTCATGCTTACTTTAGCATTTCATCATTTATTCTTTATGTGATTTTTCAAAAAATTAGACCAATTCAAGTAATTAAATTATAAAAATTTTAAATTGGTCAATTTTTTAATTTGATTTATCTTATTAACATCCTTGTTATTAAAAATTATTTAGTTTTTGTAAATTAATCGGTTTTCATAATAAAATATAGAACAATTATTTTATTTCATTTAATAATTTTTTTAAATTAAATTTCAATTTTTTCAATATATAAGCATACTTTCTTTCTTCAACCCTATTTCGAATTTTAAATTTTTCATCTTTATTATATATTAATTTTATGACACTTAAAACTTAAAACTTTAAATCTTTTTATCTTATGGGTTTATTTTTTGATTTTGTTTTTTAAAATATGATTAAGCAAATATATGGTCTAGATTTGGTACGAAAAGGATAATTAAACAATAATTAGAAATCTACACCAATAGATCAAAGCATGAAAGGATACTTTGGAAGATGGACTATTAGATAGGAATAGTAACGAGGTCCAATCGAACTAAACTCAAATCCGGCCGACTCCTTCAGAACATGATTCAAACTCACTCAAATTATTTAAAAGGATATCATTAAATTTTATTTTTCAAAACAACATTATTTTAAATGATTTACCCGATCTTAACTCAAATCACCACCAACCCGAATTCTAATTTTAACAAGTTATGAGTAGGAATGACAATAGACTAACTCATAGGTTTAAATTCAAGTGCTTTTAATGGATCAATTTACGGGCCAACCCACGATCAGACCAGTTCGAAAAGTTAAGCCTCAAAAAAGCCTAGACTTAGACAAACTAAATTAAGACTTAATTAGAAAAAGATATTATTTTACACTTTTAATTTAAAAAAATTAACAAAATTGACCAATAAATCGTATCCTTAATTATGGGAAGCTCCAAATGTCACCTCTAGTGGGTTATGATGAGTTCGGGGGTTCAAGAAACACTCACTTGAATTACTATTAAAAATTAATTAATTGAAACACCTTAAATTTTTTAGTGTCGTTTGAGTCAAATTTGTTATGTAACTTTTCCAAATTTTTCGTTCTTTAATTTTTAAAATTATTGTTCTTTATTTAATTTTTTTAAAATTGTTATCTTTATTCACAAACACATTATTAAGCTTAGCAAAACTTGGCTAACCCAACTTAACGAAACTCAAAGTTAAAAGATCCCATTTGAATTCGAGTCGAATTTGAACTTAGGCTGCCTAGCTTGACCTAGCCAAAACCTAAAAATTTTAAGTAAAACGACATTTTGATAAAATGTTATCTTGCTATATTATTTAATA
This sequence comes from Erythroxylum platyclados, assembly GCA_027563515.1. NCBI lineage: Eukaryota > Viridiplantae > Streptophyta > Magnoliopsida > Malpighiales > Erythroxylaceae > Erythroxylum > Erythroxylum platyclados. The sequence continues at coordinate 1,049,448 of JAOQMM010000171.1, read as the reverse complement.
TTATCTCCTTTGTTTTAAATTTATTTTGGTGCTTAACTATAAAAATTAATGTTTGTTTTGTTCTATAAGAGAAGAAAAGTAAAGATTGCATCAAATCGAAATCTATTAATAATAATCATGAATTTTGGATGAAGTGAAGAAATTGTTGCGATAGATAAGGCTGATCACTTGAAGAGTTGGAGTTTAAGTTTAACTGAGAAATTTCCTTCTATCCCTATCATGTAAAAATTTGAATTTATTTTAGATAGACATCTTTGCAAGGTAGAATTATATTAAGATTAGATCAGGAAAATCCTATAAAAGAGACATTCATTACAAAAAAAAAAAGGTTATCTCTTTTTAGATTTTTTGCAATTCCTTATCTTTCTTTTATTTTTGTTATTGGAGCAAAAATCATGTGTGGTTAAACTCAATTATTGTGATTCAAGGTGATTCAATATTCTAGTTGTAACTTGTGTGAATTTTTGTGTTTTAAACCTTTTATTTACGTTTTAATTCAAGTATTTCTTATTTTGAGTTCTCATATTTCATGAATAATTAATATTTGATTAATCTGATAATTTAATTTAATATTTATTATTTTGTCGCTATCTATGAATTCAGTGATTCGTAATTGTTATGAAAGATTGGTACAATTAGCAAGTAGCTTATTTATGAAATTGCATATTTAACTTATGATATACAAGAAAACAAAGTTGAATAATTGCATCTATCTTAATTATTTAATTTATGGTTAATCTTTTTCACTAAGTTTATTGCTATAATTTATTTGATATGGAATGTTATCATACCCAGTCAATGGATGATAAGTTTTGGCTTTGATGTTGGATTTGAACCAATTAATTTAGGAAAATTTGAGATTTATTACAGCTGTTCTAATATGTTTCGGACTAACTGCTTAAATTGTGAAAATATTCTTTTTAAAACAATGATTAATGTTACAA
>JAOQMM010000171.1:993711-1005428 GCA_027563515.1 Erythroxylum platyclados | reverse complement strand
AACGCAGTGCTTCGTAAGGTGGTCTTTACGTCTACTGTATACATGCTATGGAAAGAGAGGAATGCTCGGATATATAGCGCACATGCCTTAGACCCAACCCAGGTCCTACATAATATTATCAACTGGGTAAGAGAATTGATTCTGTACTGGGGAGTAGTTCATTTGCTTACTAAGCAGATAGTTAGAAGATGGAACCTATAAGAGAAGTTGATAGATAAAGTAGAGTAGAACATTGCTGGTTTGTCTTTTAATCAGGTGAATAGATGAGCTCCGAGATAATAGGGTGACTGGTTATAGATATAACCTTGTAATCTTTTGTAATAGCCTAGCTATTGTGAATATATATATTCTTTTCAATTTCAAAAAAAAAAAAAAACCAAGAAGAAACATTCCTGAGCACATACTTGAGGAAACCATCTTCTCGTTTAAATGCTAAAAAGCAGCATATTACTATATTAGCTGTTCTTGTTTCAAAGGCGAGCTTAACTATACGAATCATTACTTAATATATATATATATATATATAAAATACACAAACTCTTTAATCATTATATGTCATTAGACGTTTCTCTTCAGAGAGCACTAATGGCAGACCTTGTTTCTAATTTTTCATGGCTTTTCCTACTTGGTCTCCTATGTACCCTTCTTCATTTTTGCCATGCATCAACTACTGATAATGCAAAGGCACGTCTGTTCTTCATACCCATTTAGCCACTAAGCTTAACTTTCATGGCTTGTGTTCATGTTATGTTGATGTTAACTGCAATCCTGCAACTTTGATCATATGTTTTCTTGCTATTTCTGATTACTGATCTAACTTGTGGATTCAGGTTTATATAGTGTACATGGGAGACCGTCCAGATGATGATTATTCTGTGTCCTCTCTTCATACCAACATGCTAGAAGATGCACTTGGAAGGTTAGGAACAATTATAATCTTCTGGACTCTGTGATGTAGTTCATCACCTAGAGTGATTCAGTCTCAGATGATTATTGTCTAATCGTTTTTATTCAATAGTGGAGGATCAGGTTCATTAATTTACAGCTACCAGAGAAGTTTCAATGGTTTTGCTGCAAAGTTGACAGATGAACAGATGCAGCAACTGGCAGGTGAGTGAAACATTGCAATTCCCTGAAATTATTAGTTTGAGGATAGAATCAATCTCTGGTCTTTAGCTCTTGTCTTGTTAAGTTTGAATATGTTTGGCAGCCATGGAAGGAGTGGTTTCTGTGTTTCCCAATGAAAAGAAACATCTTCACACAACAAGGTCATGGAACTTCATGGGCCTCTCCCAACAAGTTAAGAGAAGTAGAGTTGAAAGAAATGTCATTATTGCAATGCTTGACTCAGGAATTTGGCCAGATTCCCACAGCTTCAGTGATCATGGATTTGGTCCTCCTCCAAGGAAATGGAAAGGAAAATGTCAGAAGTCATCTCATTTCACCTGCAACAAGTAAGTTCTTGATATGGACCTCAACATAAGCATTCACATTACAAACAGGCAGTTTATGGCTGCATAATTGTGTGTATCTTGTTCATTAAAATCTTGAAAATAGATTCTGTATACCTGCAGCAAAGTAATTGGAGCTAGATACTACCGAAGCAGTGGAGCACTATTTACTGGTGATGTTGCTTCACCATTAGATACAGAAGGGCATGGTTCTCATACTGCATCAACTGCAGCAGGAAACATGGTTGGAAACACAAGTCTTGCAGGATTTCGCTCAGGAGTAGCACGAGGAGGTGTTCCGTCTGCTCGAATTGCTGTCTACAAAGTTTGTTGGTTAGATGGTTGTTATGCTGCTGATATTCTTGCAGCATTTGATGATGCCATTGCTGACGGAGTTGATATCATCTCCATATCAGTTGGAGGGGATGTTCCAAGACCGTATTTCGCCGACCCGATTTCCATTGGAGCTTTCCATGCAATGAAGCATGGTATACTTACATCAACTTCTGCTGGAAATTCCGGTCCTAGACTTGGAAGCATCACCAATTTTTCACCTTGGTCGCTCTCTGTGGCTGCTAGTACCATAGATAGGAGATTTCAGACAGCAATTAAGGTCGGCAATGGAGCGGTTTATAAGGTATGGAAGTTGGTTGGTTGATTGATTGAGTCTCATTGAGTTATTTCATCCATAACCAACCTGTATCCATTACATGATCTCCATGATTATACTTTTCTATACAGGGGATCTCTATAAATACTGGAGGCCTTCAGCATAAAATGTACCCTATAGTCTATGGTGGTAAAGCTCCGAACATCAAGAAAGGATTCAAGGCTTCTGCTTCCAGGTAACATGAGAAACAGAACATCGCACAGCATTCAAATGTTAAGTCTGATAGTGATGAAAATGCAGGCACTGCTTAAGAAACTCCTTGGATAGAACCTTGGTTAAAGGGAAAATTGTTGTCTGTGATTCGGCAAGTCAAGCAGCAGCGACTGCAATGGATGCCGGAGCAGTTGGCGTAATAGTCGGAGGGAGATATTTCAAAGATGGAGCTGAGAATTTCCCAATTCCAGCTTCCTTCTTGGGGGTGACAGATGGAACTCATCTTTTCAAATATATAAAAAGAACTAGGTACTACTCCAAGATACCAAAAATTTCATTAAGGTAATCCCATCATAGTTTCATTTGCTTCATAATGATGATTCAACAGAAAACCAACTGCAACAATATTCAGAAGCACTGAAACGAAAGATCGAAATGCCCCGCACATAGCTTCATTTTCGTCACGGGGGCCGAGTCCGATAACTAGCGATATTCTTAAGGTAAACTGGAACGAATGTTTGCCCCATTTATAGTGCTTTGCAATCTTGTTTCTTAGTTCGAACTTCCCAAACTTGTGCAGCCTGATCTAGCAGCCCCAGGAGTGGACATTTTAGCAGCGTGGTCCAAAGGTACTAGTGTAACAGGGATTCCGGGGGACGACAGAGTAGTTGCATACAACATAATTTCAGGCACTTCAATGGCTTGTCCACATGCAACTGGGGCAGCAGCTTATGTCAAGTCAATTCATCCAAAATGGTCTCCTGCTGCCATTAAATCTGCTCTGATGACCACAGGTAATGTTTCGAAAGGGCTTACCGGCTTAGGAAGTTACACTAACAGATACCGTAACCCCGTTTCATGTGAAAGTTATCATTTAGCTTTAATCATTCAAATAAATCAGATGAAAGTATCAAAGCAGAAAGGATAAACATTAGCAGAAATGTTGCAGGCTCACAAACACATATCACATTAGTAAGAAGAACTAAAAAGATATAAAAGAATTAAGCTGAAGCATGCACATACATGACCTTATTCCTTTTCTTTTCTGCTGGCAGCATCTTCCATAACAGATGGTAGAAGAACTGATGGTGTTCTTTCATATGGATCAGGACATCTAAACCCTGCAAAGGCTAGGAATCCTGGTTTAGTATATGACATTGAGGAATATGATTATATTAAATTTCTCTGTGGTCAAGAATATAATGATCAACAACTTCGACTGGTTACTCGAGGAAGACAAAGCTGCTCTAAGGCAAATAGAACTGCAGTCTGGGACTTGAACTATCCATCTTTTGCTTTATCTACACATTATGGTCGAACTGTAACCCGAACTTTCCATAGAACTGTAACGAACGTTGGACAAGCCAAGTCCAGCTATAGAGTAGTTGTGAGAGCACCTAAAGCCCTTCATATCAAAGTTAAACCAGAAGTTCTTTCCTTTAAGTCTCGTGGGGAAAAGAAGTCCTTTGCTGTAACTGTAACAGCAAAGATGAAGAAAGGTAGGCCAGCAATCTCTGGTACTTTGACATGGAATGATGGGAAGCATCAAGTGAGCAGTCCTATTGTTGCTCATTTTACTTCCAAAACCAAATGATCCCAGAATGAGTTTTCTTCTTGCTACATTCATTTTCGACCCACCATCAAGATTACACTCATTGTACTGAATTGACGAAGTTTCTTCCAGTTCATTATTCAGCATTTAACTTCACATCTCATTCCTTTTAGATAACTATAACCACATGCTTTCTTAAATTCCTTTGAAGTTAAATATCAGATTCTTACAGTTATCCTTTGAATCAAAACCATCAGTTAGAACTTGTAATTTATAGATTATTACATGCATTCGACGGTTGATTCAATGCATACCCGAAAAGTATCGGGTGTAAATTCTATTCGCATAAAAATAGTTGTACCAGAGTTTATGGTATTCTTGTTAATTTTCATCTTGCTATTGTACCAGTGTTAGAAATTGGGAGGGAGCTTGAACCCTATCGAGAAAACTTCCTCTTGAACTTGCTCCAGTCTAAACTTTGGGTTCTCTTTTTCTCTCTTCTTTCCCTTTTTTGTTTAATTCATTTCAGATTGGTTTGATTAGGAAAGGCAAGAACAAGAACAATAAAATTCAATAGATGTCTTTTATCTGTTTTCCATTTTTGTCTCTGTTGTGAATTGGAGGCAATGAAATCCACAAGGACAAACTTTCTGAAAGATCTACCTCACCCTGGAAATGAGAATGAAAATGGAAATACTGCTTGAAATTAAAACAAAAAACAAAAAAGTGGATGCTCCCAAAGCAATCTGATGAACTTGCTTCACTTCTGAACATTATACTGTAAGGAGGATCTACCTCAATTTATTTGTTGAGAAATCGGATTTACAAGATATACATTCATCCTAGAGGCTTCAATATGAAATCAAAGAGTAAGGCCATTGTTCTTTCATTTCGATCTCAGTTGTTAATAACCACTGAAGCCAATTGATCTGAAAACTGTAACATACTTCATTTTTCGTTGAATCGACCAACTGGACCTGAGCTTATCAGACCAAGTTATCACCTCTGCGGATGTTGATTTTGCAGAGAGGGCAGGTGGCATTCATCCGAAGCCATTTGCTGATGCATCTGCAATGAAAGTGGTGGTTGCATGGAAGCATGTACAGCTCCACTCCATCTACATATCTAGAAAGGCAAATGCAGCACTCCTGGAAATCAACAAACACACGTTAATTCCCCGCGCAAGCTTCTATCTTAAGGTCTGAAGACAAAAATGTATAACACAACACGAAATGCAAGGCTGGTAAAAAATGAAGGACACAGTAATCACGCCTGTTCAGTCTAGCTTAGCTTTTCTGCTGAAAAATCTTAAAGAGTTAACAGCAGAAGAGAGTCAATAGGTGCTCACAGAATCCTCCAGAGGAAGATCAATTTCACTAATGGAACTTGTGTTGCTACACCACCCTCTTGTACCAAGCACTTCCCGCTTCTTATCGTACTCCATTGTCCTGAATTTACTACCTTGGCAGTACTTATACCTGGAAAGGCTCCTGATGTCATCTTCAGATGCACCTTTTCCAATAGCAAAAGCATAAACTATTGCTGCAATTGGAATGCAAAAGGCAGCCAAGAACACGATGAATGCAACTATAATGCAAAATATTACGAAGAACACGTCAAAGGCCAAAAATACCACCGTTAACCTGCAGTACATGAGAGGTGTATCATTGATGTAGCAATACGACATGAAAATATACCTAAAGCATGTCCTGGTTCAAAGCATCACATCTCTAACCTTCAGTCCTCACACAGTGTGTCATTAAAATAGCAATACAACATGAAAATATAACTAAAGCAAAAGTTAAGTCATGTTCAAAGCATCAGATTTGAAGATAAGATTAATCTTGTCAAGAATCAGTAATTTTATTCAAGGCTAAAATTGAGGCCCTTAAAGGTCATAAACTATGCAGCGAGAAAACCATGCAAAAGTTGGTAATAGGAATTAGGAAAAGATATCACATGGCAAAGAATATTAGATCCAAGACTTAACCCTAAAGATAAGCACCCAGTACATCAAGAAGGGTAATTTCCATACATTACGCGTATAAATCATTCATCAATCAGCTTTAGCAATTGATAATGAACAAGAATAGGCTGAAAACCTACTATCCTCAGCAATATCACATTCACAGTGGATTCCATTTCTCTCTTGCCACATGAAGAAAAGCATTATTCCTCCTACAAGTATACAAGAACAGTCCAGATCTCCAAATATGTGCTCAAATGAACTAATTGATAGCACAAGAACATATTCTTTTAATGCCTAAATATGTTTCCAGAAGATGAAAAAGATTAAGAGATCAATATTCTTATGTAATGGTTTAAGAATTCAACATTATACAAGCATGTTCATATCTATAAAGTAATTTACTCTGCAGATACTCCAGCATAGTATATACACTCCATAACCGATGTACCATTTCTGATACTTTGTTCAGCTGTAAGAACTAAGGCACATAAGCATATGAAACATGCGAGGGTCAAGAGGGTCAATACAATAGGTATAATAACGTGAATAAAGAGGCAGAAGGCAAGAGTGCAGTTTACAATCCAGCACAACATATTCAAGACATGTATGACACTTACCAATATAAACGGGGTGAATCTTGCAACAGTGCTGGACCGCCTACAACAATCCAATAGAATCCAATCACCCACCAGATGGATGACACCATTGTATTAATAGATTCCAACCTTTTCATCATCCTGAAAAAGTAAAGGAAAAGTTATGAAATCACATACTAGGAAAGCTTTGAGGGCATTACCTACTGAGATGCTGATCTTAGTTAGCCAAGAAACTGCAATGTTAACCGTCCAGCTTTCTAAGTGATTAAGATTTTAAATTTTTGTTGGTCTATTTTGGTAAGAGTGGTTCAAATGCAAGAAAAGCACCATATGTAAACCCAAAATCTTAAAGCATTAAGTTATGATCTCATTCTTGTGTATAAACCCTCATTTACTTTTGTCCTTAGTCAATATGAGAACTTTTACAACTTAACAAATATATTGGCCTTTGATAAGATCAAAGAACCAAAGAGACACGATAACCACCCAACACAAATGCACATGCATATAACCAATATATCTTGCTTCATACAACCACTACTGGACACCCTTTTTTGGGATTGTCACGATCATCATATCTGAACTTTCACATTCTCCTCTCACCATTCAAGCAACTTTTTTTCTAAAACAGATGTACCAAAGGAAAAAGATTACAAACCATCTTGACTAAGACATCAATTGGATGCAGCAGCTTAGTCTGCAGTTTGCTATTTCACAACAATAATAATGGTATATGAGGACATAATCTGTGTATGTTATCAAGCTAAACCACAGAAATCAGCACCCAACAAGAATCTCAGCAATTCAGATAAGCTTTACATCCATAAAAAGAAGCTCAATACTTCTTATAAGATTAGGTACCGTTAGCTTCTCTCCGTTCTTTTTTCCTTGTCTTTCTCAACAAAGATGAATGCAGGTATAAACTAGGAATTTCAAAAAAATTTTCCAACTAAATGGAACGTTAGCTCACAATATCTGTGACTATAACAATAATGATAGCAGTAGCAACCAGCATAACAATAGTGACATGTTTTTGGCGATTATCATAAAATTGGCGAACTGAACGTACCATAAAAATTTGACTGAAACGGTAAAAAACAAGCTAAAACAAGAAAACTAACCGAAAATTTTCATGAGAAAAAAAATGCAAGAAATTAAGAAAACAAAGACCGAGTTCCAATATACAATAGATTCACAAGCAGAGCACAAAAAATGAAAGAGAAAAGACATCAATTTACATAGTTAGCAATAACTATACCTGTTATGAATCTCACAAGCTGACAACCCACCAACGTCCACGCGACCATGATCATCATAATCATCTTCATCATCATCATGATCATGAAAGTTCTTACCTTGCCTCATCCTCCGCGTTCCATGGTCAAAACACACGAAACCCACATGCAGGAGACAATGAAAAGCATACCCAGAAACCCAAATCCTCAAAGGCGTAGATGGGTTCTCTTTAAAAGAGGAAAGAAGCACCATCACAGAGACCACAACAAATGCCATGTTAAACAACACGTCGAGGACCATCACAGGCCTCGAATAGTTAAAGTAACAGCAACTGCCACCTCTCCTTCTGGAACCCGTCACGCCGTCCTCGACACCGTCTGATCGGAGATCAGCTCCGTCGTCGAGGAAGATTGTGCTAATAGCTCGTGGAGAAGCGGTAGTACTCATGGTTTGGTGGTTTAGTAGAGAATAGCTACCTGCATCACCAAACCCACCTTGTTCAGACATTTCTAGAGACAGAGTTGTTGAGTCGTGAGTGTACAGAGAAAGAGAGAGACGGTGGAGTTGAGTTTTTCTATGGGGAGATGAAGCCTCAATTGAGTGGGAGTTGTGAACTGTGTGAGTGGTAAGTGGGGGCTGAGTTGGAGAGAGAGAAGAGAGAGAGACCGCAACAACGTTGTTATTTATGTACTACAATAGGTAATGTGTAAAAAGAAAAACAAATTTTGTAATATAATGCTATTTTGTATTTTAGAATTTTTTTAAATAATCTAAAATATTTCTTTTATTTTTATTTTTTAAAAATCTTAAATTAAAAAATAATAATAAATTATATGTAATATAAATGTCCGACCTGAATTAATCAAGTTCTGTTTACATAATAATTCAACTCAATTTTTAAACCCGAATTAAGTTAAGTAAATCTGACTCAAATTGTTAATTTATTATAATTATCTTAAATTATTAATTTAAATTTAATTTAATTAGTTTTAGTCTAATTTAGGAGCTGAATTACTATAATACTAAAATTTAATTAGTTTACTTTTGATATCTATAATGGGTGTATTTTTATAATTATTTTTAAATGAGTTTTTTTGAAAAATAGAAATTAAAAGAAATATTTTAAAATTTAAAGATTATGTGTTAAAATTAGATTTAAAAAGTCATTTTCTTATAATTTTCTTTGTTTTAAAAATAATATGAAATGTTTTTTAATGGGAAAATTAAATTTACAATTTTTGAGTTGGGAAAAATTGTGATATAAATGGATGAGCCCATCAAAACCTAACAAAATGGATTGACAAAAAAAAAAAAAGGGTTAAAAGTTACTATTAATCATGATGATGCACATCATGATCACCTTGTTAGTGAGTCAATACGTGGACTAATAGCATTACCTATAACCTAGCATCACTTGGTCTTCAAGAAGATTAATTAAATATGGGATTACACATTATATATGATTTGATTTTTTATTTTTTATTTTTATACATTTAAAAATATCATTTTTTACAAGATTATTTAATAATGACAATAGACAGAATCTAAATGCAGTTTAAAATATTTTATTTTATTTATTAAATAATATAATACGATTTTATTCAATTAGATTGTCTCAAATTGAACTAAATCATATAGTCTAAATAATTTGATTCGAATTTTGATTAAAATCAATTTTACTTGTTAATTTTAAATTGAGTTTGACCTATTATACTTTTTTTAATATTATTTATTTATTACATAATTTTACTTTACTAATTTTTTTAATAATATAATTTTGCTCCACTAATTTTTTTAATAATACCATTTTAAAATCTAAATTTTTTAAAATTTACATTATAATGTTATTAAAATAAAATAACAAGAGAATTAATGAGTAATAAATTTTAAAACAATAAAAAATAATCAGAATATGACAAAAATTATTGGAGGTCTAATAAATATTAAAATCTAAGGTCCAAAGGTTGGCAGATTCCAAGGCCACCTTTTGGGTTGACATTTACAATAAAAACTAAAAGAATCTACAGAATTTGAGAAATTTAGGCATTTACATATCCCCATTTTTTTTAATATCGATATAATTTATAATAAAATATATACAATATTTATAAACTGCATTAAACCAACCAACGATTTAAAACTAAATAAAAAATTTATAAAATTTAACACTTCTCGATTCTTGAATAATTATGTTACGGTCCAATTATAAGGTAGAAGACTTCAATTCTACATCAGTCATATGAGGGATTGATGTGAGGCTTATATAAGCTTATTAGTTTTCCAACCCGTTGAGCTAACTTTTGAGGTTAGGCTCTCTCATAAGATTTGTATCAATTGGTATGAGCCAATACCATTCCTCCGAGTCCTCGTTCCATGGGTGGTGATGTCGATATTACAGTGTTTGCTCGGGAGTTAAAAAAAGGTCTAACACACAGTCAATTCACAGGTATCTAAGCCACAAAACGTAATAGAATGTTATGGTTCAATTACAAGGTATGGGACTTGAGTCTCACATCGGTCATATGAGGGACTGATGCGGGGTTTGTAGGAGTTTATGGGCTCTTCCACTTGTTAATCTTAGCTTTTGGGGTTAGAGCCTCCCATAAAATCTGTATCAAATTACTCTGGAAGGTATATATAATACTTACCAACTTACTCTGGAAAGTATATATAATACTTATCAACTACATTCTGAATAAAATAATTAGATAACCAATGATTTAGAATTAAATAATAAAATTAATTTAAATAATATTTATAAAATTTAAACTAACTATACTCTCTTCAAAATATTTTCTTCACATAACAAGACGTTTTTGTTTATAACATAATGTTTGCTTGAAGCCAACAATAATTGTAATTTGAAACCAACTCTTAGGCATGTAGTAGACTAGAATTCTAATCATAGACAATACCAAATCATATCATTTTTATGTATTTGACTTTATATTCTTTAGTTCTAATTATCAAGATTGATTCTTTAATTTGTTCTTCACCTAATCTTCTCTGTTAGCTGTTAGTGGAAGGTCATTATCTTGTCATATATCAATGAGCAATGAACAAATCGTTTGCCAACTCATAAACCAAATATAAAAAACTCGAACTATTTTATCTATCACATTTCATGTTGACTTCGAATATGTAACCTATGTTACTAGTTAGTCCACTCCTAAGGTATCACTACCTCAGGTTTCGATTTGGGAATTAGTAAAATAGGTTTCTTTGCACATACTTCACCCAGATGAGTCCTGTCTATCAAAATTTTAGGACTTTTTGAATGAATGAAGCTTTAAAAATGGAGTCCAGATCCATATTGAAAGCAGAACTACGGAAGATGAGCTTGGAATTCTACACCCATATATATGGACACACAAGCCTGGAGATGAAGAAAGAAGTAGAATTTTATTGTACTTTTATACACTAAAGGGCACACGATCTTGCAAGTGATAATACATTTCTTAGAAGGATGATCTGGTGAAAGAATCAGATCCTTTGATCCTGATATTGCTGGAGTCCAGTAACAAGTCAAATGCAGTCAAAGAATATGGTGCAAGCACAGAATCCATGTTCTTTCCAACCTTGCTCATCAGACTTTGGATAGGTGCTACCTGCATAAGTGAAGAAGCATATAAAACACGAACGATTTATTCAGTATATAGATGAAGTTGAAGCGGCGATCTGCTAAATGAATGAATCACCGAGACCCTTGATAGTTTTTCTCTGAATGGCATGTGTAATAACAGAGAAGGAATTATGTAAAGGCAAGGACCGGTGGGTTACCGAGTAATCCACTTCATTCAGCCAAGTTCAGAATTCTTATCAGGAGACAGTCTGACTAATGAATTTCTGAGACATTGTTTAACTCTTCATGAAACTACTAATATTGCCCCAAGGAACCAGTAGTAGAAACTAGAATGCCTAAGCATATAGGTCTCTGGATTGTAAATGCGGTTTGGGTGGGAAATTTTAACAAAGGTAAAAAAGCATGCTTTTTCAAGAGAAGATTGAGTATTGATTGCAAGATACCTTTTCTGGATTGGTGAAGGAATTCTCGTCCAGAGGATTAGTAGAAGAGAGTACAGTTTTTGTT
>JAOQMM010000171.1:951108-975543 GCA_027563515.1 Erythroxylum platyclados | reverse complement strand
AAGGATTTTCATGTCCAAGAAGACAAAAGATGATTGTTGTTTCTGTGACACCAATCGTTTACTCCAAAGCAAAGTCTTGATGATCTCTCCCTCGTACTTATCCAATCCAGATAGTGTCTTTTGTTCTGCATAACTAGAGTTTCCTTAACCATACCATAGTCTTGACTGAGTACACAGGAAGAAGAGTGTTAAAGTGTCAAATCAAGGGTTTGGGATAAGACTTTTACTATGTGTGAAGGAAAAAGGAATAATTTATAACTTAAAATATATAAAATTAATGATTAAAAAATTTAATTGATTAATTATATTATAAAAATTTTTAAGTGACTAATTATTCGATTGAATTTATATTAATAATTTTAGTGATTATCAATTAGTCAAATTTACTAATTAAATAACCAAGTTTTTAAATTAATTGATTTTTATAAATTAAAAAATAATTATTTTTATTTAATAACTTTTATAATTAAACTTCAACTTTTTCAATAAATAAAGATAGTTTTCTTTTGTAATTTTATTTTAAATTTTCTAATTTTGTTCAACTTTTATTTATATATTAATTTTATAACAATTTAATACTGTCGATTAAAAAAAATCTTATCCTTATTATGAATCTAGACCAATATAATAAAGAGCACATGATTAAAGAGTTAATTATATCATATGGTATAGGTAAATGTTGCTTCACATCCTTTTGCGAATACAAAAAAGTATGAATAATTTAAGTATAAGAATTGACAATTATATTCATTCCAAGCTTTGTGGCTCACATTTTTAAGTAACATTATTATCCTTGTCCCTAAAACTATATTTCTTTATTAGAATTACAAATATTATAAAGATGAAGGTAAATCTTTGAGTAATTAATAAAATTGTTCTTTATAATTATAAAATTATAAACTCAAATTACGAAAACAACTTATTTATAAAAATGCGAAAAAAAGGCTCCATCTTTTAACTAACCTAAAATTTGTGGATTAAGTTTGAATGTGATTAAATTTAGATAAATTAAAGTTTGATAGAGTACGAAACTAAGTATAATTTTTATTAATTTAATATTATAATAAAATAATATTATTTATATTTAAAATAATATTATCTACACTCAATATATTCGAGAGCCAATCGGAGTTGAGCTGGAACTCAAAGTTGAGCCTTTTAAGAAATCCTTGAATTCTACTGGCATGCTAATTAAAAGGATAATCACAATACATCAAATCAGTCATTTCTCTACCAAACTGTACGATAAATGATTTTAAAATATTAAATATATTATATTTTTATAAAATAGATAGATATAATATTTTATAAAAATATATAAACGCATGTTTTAATTACTGATAAAGTTTAATTTGTGTTGAGTTATTATCTTTTCAAAATTTTAATATTTATAATTTTAACTTAAAATTTGTATAAGTGTTTTTTTTCAATTGTATAAGTGTTGAAGATAGTCTAATATAATAATTTAAAAAATATAATCTAATTGTATAAATTTATAAGAATTTGAAAAAATATATAATTAAAAAAATATTTCTTATACCATTGGTTCATATATCATTAAATCTTATAAAAACACCTAAATATTATGAATATGATGGTCAAATTCAATTCAAAACTATCAAATCTATTATGAACAATATTATAGTGGAATATATTATTATATTTTTCATAAATCGTAATATATAAATCATTTTTTATTTATTTTTATCATCATTATTTAAAAAATTAGTATAAAATTATTCATTTTTGAACAATTTCAGCCATATAAACACGTATCATTGGAAAAAGAAACTAACTTTGCAGATGGATAAAGGCTGAAGCTGACCATTATTCTAAGTAGGGATGACGGATCAAGTCGGGTTCAATCTAAGAAAAAAATTTCAGGCCCCATTGTGTTGTTGATCCAATACAAGCTCCCACGATCCAGGAGAAGGAAAAATAAATGTGATTCCATTTCCATCGTAAGGTGACAGAAACCAAAACCCATCAGGCCCACGAATCTTTATGGACCATGATTTTCCCGTTCAGACAAATCTACTGTGATGTCCTAGATTAGAATCTATCAATCAGCACGTGGGACATGGAGAGGAGAGGACAAGTCATTGGGAAACATGACAGTTGTAAGAAAGCACATCATGGGTTTGCATTGTAATTACTGTAAGGCTTCTCCTAGGACGCAGATACCAAGACAAGTTACCTTAAACGGAGATTTAATTGCGTATCTGTCTTCTTCCTCTATGGAGTAGCAGATTACTTAAAGTTAGGATTTTTAGTCATTTCCTTCCTCTTGTCTGCTGGAGATTCAAGGGTCATGGCTTTCTTCAATCTATGAATGCTTTTGTATCAAAAGGTACAGTTGTTCTTCCAGATCTTTGATCTTTGATATTTGATCTTTTCTTTTGATTTTGCTTTTGCATTTATTAACGAATTATATTGCTGATAGAAAGAAATGTAAAAGCAAAAGGGATCTTCTTGATCCTACTTTCTAAAATGAATTTGATTTCTTACTCCTGGGTCACTGACCCTTTGTAACCTAAGTGAGTTTCTTCATTAATTTTAGTTTTGCACAATTAGACTTCGTGGAATAATTATTGTTTATTTCGCTTTAGACATGTTTTGAGTTTTGTATAAATGAGGGTTTCGTGTAATGATGATGTTGTACTTAAGATTTGGCTTTATCTTTAATTGTTGTGAGATTAAAGGTATTTAAGAATCCATTCTAAAACTCATCTTGACCAAAAGTTCGTAGCTTTTGAATCATTCGTTTGTGCAATCTTGTTGTTTGGTATGAATCTGTGGGTTGGAGTGCCTTTCATAACAGTTTTGCAGGAAATGATGTTCTAACTGTTTCGAGAAGTATTTTTTTGAGTTGTGTCTAGTTTGTTGCTGTTGCGTTGAGGGTTTGTGTTTTTGCTACTTCAGATTTAGCTTTCTTTAATTTGTGTGAGATAGCAGGTGTTTAGGAATCCATTCTCAAACTCACTTGACCTGCATCATTGTCTGTGCAATCTTGCAGTTTGGTATATGAATCTCTGGGCTGAAGTGCCTTTCTTAACATTTTACAGGAAATGATGTTCTAGCTGTTTCAGGAAGTAAGTTTTTTCGAGTTCCGTCTAGCTTGTTGCTGTTGTGTTGAGGGTTTGTGTTATAGCTAAAGCTGTGATATTTATGGAACAAAATCTTGGCCAAGACTCAGTTCCAGTTCCTGAGTCGGTTGATAAGTCTAGCATTTTAGATGTGAAGCCATTGCGATCTCTTGTTCCAATATTTCCCTTATCATCCAATTTTAATGGAGGTTCTGGTCCCCAAGGTTTTTCCCCATTTTTGTGTTTTCCACCATCTGGTCCTTTTCCTCCTGGATATGCCCCGTTCTACCCATTTGCTGGCATACAAACACAGCCTGCAGGGGAAACCCCAATACCTTCAACAACTTTTTATGGTGGTACCCCAATTTCAACAGCTGTACCCTTAAATAGTTATAAGACACCAGAGTCTGCAGATGCAACTAAGAGGCAGTCTAGAGGAGTTGCAAATGGAGATAAGGATGTGGGAAGTAAGACCAAGTCCCAGAAGAGGACAAGAGGTAGCCAGGACATCAGTTTCACCTCACCCGAGATTGATCATGATGCGATAGCAGATGATATTCTTACAACATATGATGTTACAACTTTTGATACATTCCGAAGATCAGATGGTGATAAAGAGGCTGTTGAGTATACTCTTGGGATATTTGAATTACTTCGAAGAAAAATTATGCAGGTTGAAGATACGAAGGAATCCTCTTTTGGGCAAACAAGGCGCTCAGACTTACGAGCTGCTACTATCCTGATGAATAAAGGATTTCGGACAAATGCTAAGAAGAGAATTGGAGCTGTACCTGGTGTTGAGGTGGGGGACATTTTCTTTTTCAGAATGGAGATGTGCTTAATTGGATTGCATTCCCCAAGTATGGCTGGAATCGATTACATGAGCCTAAAGGTCAGCCAAGAGGAGGAACCGCTAGCAGTCAGCATCGTTTCATCAGGTGGATATGAGGATAATGTTGAGGATGAAAATGTTTTGATTTACAGTGGTCATGGTGGAAATATTAATAGGAAGGACAAGGAAATTATGGATCAGAAGCTTGAAAGAGGCAACCTTGCCTTGGAGAAAAGCTTGCATCGGGGTAATGAAGTGAGAGTAGTAAGGGGTCTGAGGGATCCAACAAGTACAAGCCCAGCAAGCAAGGTATATGTTTGTGATGGCTTATACAAAATCCAGGAGTCATGGGCTGAGAAAGGGCAGTCGGGATGTAGTGTATTTAAGTATAAACTGATTAGAGTAGCTGGCCAGCCTGATGCTTTCAAGATCTGGAAATCAATTCAGCTATGGAGGGATGGTGTTGTTCCTAGGTCTGGGATTATATTGCCAGATCTTACTTCAGGGAGAGAAAATTTACCTGTTTCCCTTGTAAATGATGTTGATAGTGAAAAGGGTCCTGCCTATTTCACATATTCTTCAAGTCTCCAGCTTTCAAAAGAGTCAACACCACCACTTACCTCAGCTGAAAGTTTTATTGGCTGCACTTGTTCTGGTGGATGTCTCCCTGGTAAACAAAATTGCCCTTGCATTCAGAAAAATGGAGGCTATCTCCCTCATACTGCTAATGCAGTTCTTGTGGACCCTAAATCCATTATATACGAATGTGGTTCTTCATGTCACTGTCCTCCTAATTGTCGTAACCGTGTGACACAAGGAGGTCTAAGAGTTCGCTTGGAGGTGTTCAAAACCAAGGATAAAGGTTGGGCTTTAAGATCCTGGGATCCTATTCGTGCGGGGACTTTTATATGCGAGTATGCAGGTGAAGTTATCAGCAGTGATAAGATGCAGGAGCTTGGTGGTGACATTGGTGATCACTTTTTTGATGGCACCCACATTTACCAGCCTGTAGTAAATTTGCCAGGCTGTTCTAAAACTGCTTCAGATCTCCCATATCCTATAGTTATTAATGCAAAAAATTTTGGGAATGTCTCTCGTTTTTTGAATCACAGTTGCTCGCCAAATGTGTTCTGGCGGCCAGTCGTGCGGGCAACTAACAAGGAGTTCGATCTCCACATTGCATTTCATGCTCTTAGACACATTCCTCCAATGACAGAGTTGACTTATGATTATGGAGTGGTCTCACCTGAAAAGGCTGAGCTGGGAAGGAAACAGTGCTTGTGTGGATCTCCCAAATGCAGAGGGTTCTTCTATTGATGCTCTCTTTGCTAGCTCCTGGAGACTTTCCTCAGTAGCTAGTGTTTCCTGACAAAAGGTTAGAGTTTTCCAGTTTCATCTTTTTCCTGCGAAATGCATAAGATTTTATTCTCGACTTTTGCAAGATGAACTTCCTCTCGACTGGAATGTTAAGAAAGTTCTCAAGTGTCGGATAGAGCGTAGGAACTTGTTTCGGTGTTAATGTGAAAGAGCTTCTGAATGCAGTCATAAATGGTATATGGTTCTTCTGCTATCCAGGACCGGGAAGGCCAAGCTTTATCCTGCCATGACTTTGCTAATCTCCTATGAGTTCCATTGCTGTGACAAGAATAATAGGAGTGTAAATCCACAACCTTTTTGATATATATGTTGTTGTAGATGGCACATATGGTTCTTCTGGTATCCCGGAACCAGGAAGATCAGATTTTCCTGCCATCACTTTGCTAGATGTACTAAAAGTTCCATTGTTGTAACAAGAATATCAGGACGGCTTTAAATTAGATTTAGCTTTTATCTCCTCTGTTTCTGCAAAATTTTTCTTTTTCAGTTGTGTTTTATTGCTTAGCTTTTTTGTTTCGTTACTTCCGTTCTTTTAAGTACAACCAATGATTGAAAAATCGAATTAACTTGACTGGTTCAATTGTAAAAATTTTGAATCAGCTTTTGTAATTACATCTAATGATTAAAAAATTAAATTAATTTTGCCAATTTGACCGTAAAAATTTAAACCGGTTAATTTTTTTGATTCAATTTTTAATTTTTTTACTATTTATTTTAATAACTTTTGTTATTAAAAATCAATTGGTTTATTAATTAATCGGTTGGTTTTTATAAATTATACGATTTTTATTAATTAAAATTAATTAATTAATTTTTATCAACAATTTTCCATTTTAATTAAACTTTAAAATAAGAACATGCTCTTTTAATTATATTTCAATTTTTTTAATTTTGTTCAATTTTTAATAGTTTTATCACAATTTAATGTGGGTTGAAATTTTTAAACTTTAAACCTTTTGTCTTATCAATTTAACTTTTTGATTTTAAAAACATTGGGTACAATTATCTACATTATATCAAGTGTGTGGATGACACAAATAAAATCGATCTAAAAGTTTCAAATGATATTAAATCGTCATAAAATCAGTTAAAGATTAAATAAAACTGAAGAATTTAAAATATATTTGAAAGATATCATCTTTATTCATTGAAAATTTTTAAGTTTAATTAAAAAAGATAATGTTAAATGAAAATTAATTGATTTATTTTGATCAATAAAAACTTATTAATTTAAGAAAATTGACCAATTAATTACTAAATTGATTAGTTTAATAATAAGATTTATTAAAGTGAATCGAACCGAAAAAATAAAAATTGAATAAAAAATTGGTCAATTTAAAATTTTTACGATTACATCAATCGAATTGGTTGAATTTTTAATTATTGGTATAAATAAACAGAGATGAAAAAACAAAATAACTCAAAAGCTTATTAGTTTTAGCATCAATCAATAAGATTTTTTAGTAATAAGAGTAACAATATTGTTAATAATTATTATTCTTCAATTTTTATTTTTATGCAATTATTCTTTTATATTTTTAACTTTTGTTTTCTTCAAAATGTTTTTATTTTTTTTTTTACAATCAATGAAAGAACTTGTTGTTTATCTGTTAAAAATTCTTCTAAAAATTCATAACCTAATCTTAAAAAAACGTTAAATACTTTTGCATTTACAAGCTAAAGCTTTAACACAAGAAAATTGAAGTATATATTTTATTTGATACAAACTTTTATTTTATTTTATAGAGGATCTACTGGAATAATGAAAAGTATTTTTACATATAATACAAAAATCGAGTGATAATATCATAATTAGATAATTAGGTCAGTTTGAGTTACTAATGGGATGTCCTTTTTTGTTACAAAATATCATTTTTGCCAATGTTACAATTAAAGTAATAATTAGAATTGTTGAATCAAGTTTTTTTCGTAATATTATTTATTATAAATTATTTTTTATCATTTGATTATGTACTCTGGAAGGATTTTATCCTAAGCTTGAAAAATAACCCAAAAAGTTTAGAAAGAGTTCGGATAATGAATTTATATTGATTTTTCCGGCTAAAACCACAAATAAAAATGATATCGAACATAAATGGAAAAAACAATATTTAGAATAAGCGTATCTTTGAAGCCAGAATTAATTTCTATCAGTTAAGTGAACTTCTTATAACTGCGTATCTTGGCAGGATTTTTAGTTTTTATGATTTTTTTTCCCCCCATAACAGAACATAACTGTTTTACTTGTCTCAATGTGTGACCGTTAAAGCCACGTCCCCAAAGACAGGACAAGACACCGGACAGACATTAACATTGCAAAGACAGACATTAGCATTGTAACCCGCGAAACTTCCGGTTGAAATTTTGTTTAACAGAATATTTTTTGCCATTTTCTTCTTCAGCTCCAAAGATAGAGGGAGAGGGAGAAAGAAAGATAGAGAGAGAGAGAGAGAGAGGAAAGTGAGAAAGGGAAAACACACCCACATGACTTGCCTTTGATTACAGGCAAAAAAGAAGATAAATTTATGAGTATCCTCATTTGATTTGGTTTTCATGTGGGTGTTTCCTGAAGAAGCAGCAAAATTTTGTCTCACGTTCCCAAAGGTTGCAGAAGCCTGACCTCAGGCTCTTCCTCTAGCCTTTCCATTCACAAATGGACGCTCTTGAGCTCAAAACCGGCAGACTTTACAAAGTTTGGAAGGGTAACAATGTAATCCCTCTTGCTTTTTCTCTCCTTTTCTGTTTGGTGTATGAGCTTCAGGATCTTGTTTCTTTCTTTATTTCATATCCTCATGCAAGGCACAAAAGGTGGTTGCTTTAAGGTTTGTCTTATGATTTTAACGTTAGTAGATTTTCAAACTGTAATGTGGATCGACCTGGAGTCATTTTGATCCCTTCAATACGCTTACACGTTGAAATTGTTGAATGCATTCTAATTTAAGATGATTTCAAAGCAAAAGTTGGTTTCGTCGGGAATGAGAATGGGAGTACTTTCTATCATTTTGTTTGTCTTAAAGTGGATTTTCCATGTTGGATATCGAGTGCTGACAAAGTTTCAAGGTGGAATTATATATGTTCATATAGTTGAGAGAATTCTAACATATTCGAATAGCACTTTACGATGATCCTTTCGTTCCTCCTGACTTCTAGTTTCGGTTTCGCTATTTTGCATTACCATGTTGAATGATTTTCATTTTGGGTTGGGATGATGCAGACCTTAGTCACAGACTTGAGATTTCTCAAGCTCCAGGAAAAGGAAATGTATAGATGTGCTGAGAATTGTGGTAAACAAATTGTTATATTGTGCACTGATAACTCACTAAGCTAACTGATAATGTCAGAAATTTCTGTGTGGTGGGAGGGCGGTCTTTGGTCCTGATGCAGCTTCTCTATTCTTGACTACATTCCTAATTGGAGCACCTGCAATCATCTTCTTGATAAACTTGCTGCTGAAAATTGGGAAACATGGTCACAGTTTCTATAACCCTATACTGATTGCAGGAATAGTCCTCACTGTCATGGTTAGCAAGATTAAGTTTCACTGGTAGTGCGTGCATGCCATTTTAGGCTCGAATCTGATACGTTGAAAAATATATGCAGGACTTCACGTTTTTGTTTTTGACATCAGGCAGAGACCCCGGTATAATCTGCAGGAACTCGCAACCACCAGAATCAGATGAACCAATTGACATGAATACTCCATCTATGGAGTGGGTCAACAATAAAATTGGTGAGGTGAGACTACCACGAATAAAGGATGTAATAGTGAATGGCCTCACTGTCAAAGTGAAGTTCTGCGACACTTGTCTGTTATATCGTCCACCACGGGCTTCCCATTGCTCCATCTGCAACAACTGTGTGCAGAAGTTTGATCACCATTGTCCATGGGTGGGCCAATGCATTGGATTGGTGAGTTACTTGTCATCATTCCTTAGCTTCATGTACTTTCTGAATGTTTTTGTGTACCATATGAGGAAGGAACTGATCATCTCCTTCTAATGTTCTGGTTTCAGAGGAACTACCCGACCTTCATAGGCTTTATATCATTTTCAACCCTTCTGTGCATTTATGTGTTTGCTTTTTCCGTGGTTATTGTTCTTCGACAAGACGGAAGTTTCTGGAGCAAGCTATCACAGGATGTTCTCTCCGTTGCGCTTATCGTATACTGCTTCATATCTGTATGGTTTGTTGGTGGCCTTACAGTTTTCCATTTTTACTTGATGTCTACCAACCAGGTGATCTTCTTTTCTTCTTTTTTCCAAACTCTAACATGGTATTTACTGCTAATCAATGCAAGTACAACATAAATTTTTCTGAGTCCCCATTGCTGAAACATCTGCACAGAAACTGACAGATATGAACAGAAAATCTTAACATGAAGACGTGCCAAGTAGCATTCGTGCAATCATTTGTTTGACAAGGCATGTTAAAGGTTAAAGAAATAAAGAACTGGTCACATGATTCAGATTGACATTCCACAGGGATCAAAAGAGTGCATTTATGAAATTTCTTTTAGTCTTTGGCATTCATTAGCTCAGATCAGTGTCCGTGAGTTTCTCAACTTAATCAATTTCACATCCATCTTACGTTTTTCTGTTTGCAGACCACGTACGAGAATTTCAGGTACCGCTATGATAAGAAGGAGAACCCCTTCAACAAAGGTCTGTTTAGAAACTTTGCAGATGTCTTTTTCAAAAGGATCCCTCCAGCAGTCAATTTCCGAGAATGGGTAGAAGAAGAAGATGAACTAGACAATGATGCAGAGTTTATCAACTCAAAAGACAAATTTGACATAGAAATGGGTGGTAAGCTTGACAAGGATGGTGGAACGAAACTTCCAAGTATCCTTCAGAATTTGGATTACCATGGTATTGAAGATAATCTGAAGAGAAAGGGAGGAGGGGATATTGCCCTTGATTCATTTTTCCTTTCCACAGATCAGGAACTAAGAAAATCACACGAGAGCATTGTTGACGGTGATGCTCTTGCGGATCAAAGGTCACGGTAGCTTTCGTCTGCCTACAAATCGATCAAAGATAAAGGTACTTCCCCCTATTGTTCTAATCATTTTGGCTTATTAGTTCAACAATGTCTACATAATCATTCTTTCATATGAACTATAGTTTCTCTAATCTGGACTTATGATTGAGATTTTTCTCACTGAAACTGACTAATTGCTGTCTTTCGTCAGGTTTGAATCAGCAGAAGAATGTTACTTGTGGCTGTTTAACAGATCAATGGGCTTAGAATGTTAATTTACAGTTGACAAGAAGGTAACAAATGAAAGGTTCTTGATGTACTGAGCAATGAAAAGGAATAATGTATTGACTGGCATTATTCTTTTCTCCAATTTTGTGTCTATACCAAGCTTTTCATATTATAGCTAAATATACAAGGCCGAATCGGCCATTGATACTTTTCGATTCGGCAGCTCGGATAGATTAGAACATAAAAGAAAAATGATTCACTTGTACATCTAGTCTGATATGTCATTCTGCATTCTTTTCCTTTGGTTCTCTCTGTTCCCTTTTGAAACTTGATAGAAACTTAAAGTAGAGTACAGTTGATTGGACTTGAACATGATCAAGTAGGAAATATCTGCAGCAGATAAAACTGAAGATGTGCTCTGCAAAAATGTATCAGCAGTATATGCACAAATGGAACTCTTATAATCAATGTTTTAAAAGTTAAACGGGTCAGATAAAGAGGTTTAAAGTTTAAAAGATTCAATTATTATTAGACTGTCAGAAAATTTGTTAAAGATTAAATAAAATTAAAGAATTTGAAATAAGACTGAATATGATTATCTTTAATTTAAACTTTAAAGTTTAATTATAAATAGAGATGATTAAATGAAAATTAATTAGTTTATTTTAGTTTATAAAAATTGATTAGTTTACGAAAATCAACAATTAATTAATAAATTAATAGATTTAAAAAAATTTATTATAAGAGTTAACGTTTACATCTTAATACAAGTTAAACTGAACAACAACAACATTAGTAACAACAATTCAGTAAAAATCTCGTCGATATGCAGGGTCTAAGAAGGTCCAATAATACGTAGCCTCACTCTTAATTGATAGAGAAACTGTTAAATTCATAATATTCAAATTAAATCTTATCATTTTAAAAACGTTCAAGTTAGACTTTACGAAAATAGAAAATTCAATGAATACTCAATTTTGTTAGTTGTTTGTCTTGTCATTGATAATGTGACAGAAATATACAATTTTTTTAATTTAATTTAGACCCACAATATATTTTACTCAAATTATTTTCTTAAATTAAATTAAATTAATTAAACTAAAATTCTAATTTTTAAAAAGCTTGAAATGATAATTATGTCCTCATTGACTTTGGTGTTGAACAATGAATAAAAACAGATGTGCCGGCTGAAGTCTGGCCGGCTAAAATGTTATAATCTGCCAACACAAACAACAAGATGGAGACCTAAAGTCAGCCAGTAAATCATTTAAGTACTTGAATAAAAATTTCTCTCACTTTTTTAAATATTGGTCTGATTTAATTATTATTTATAATTTTTATTTTTATTTTTAAGTATTATTATTAAGTTCTTACAATAAAAAATAGTAACAATAACAACAACTCAGTGAAAGTCTCGCTGATATGTTGAGTTTGAGGAGTTTCGGTAATACGTAACCTTGCTCTTAAATAGTAATAAAAACTGTGTAAATTAAACTCAACCACAAACATGAACCCAAAATAAAATCATAAATATTTTTACACTTTCTTAAGAATAAGCATATTTTCTGAAATATGATGCATATGATGTTATAAATTTATTAGGATTAAATGTTTTAAGGATCGGAAAAAAACAGATCTTATGTTCATAGATAATTTCTAAAGAAGAAGTGAGTAATGCGGTCGGAATTTACACATTGCATTGGATCTTTTTTTTAGGTTTTAATTTTAAAATAAAAAACTCAAAAAATTTAAAAAGAAAACTCGAAATTTAATTCAAAATCTAAAAACTTGAATATTTTTTAACTTATTTAAAAAATTTATAAGGTGTGAGTTCAACCAAACTCATTTTTAACGAGAAAAGTTATAAATGGTAACGAGTCGAGTCAATTCTAACTCAACTCTCAAAATGCAATTTGAGCCTTAAGTTTCTCAAATTTATAAACTAAAATGATATTGTTTTAAACAATTATATTGAAACGACATGGTTCTAACTCGACTCTCAAAACGCGATTTGAGCTTGATATAAAACTAGAATAAATTTAAACCATTTAGAATAATATTGTTTTGGTCTTAATTTTCTTAAATTTATAAACTAAAATGATATTGTTTTAAACCATCATATTAAAACACGTGGTTCTAACTCGACACCTAAATCATGGTTTGAGCTTGACATAAAATTATATTAAATTTAAGCCATTTAAAATAATATTGTAAGTTTTCTAAATTTATAGACTAAACTGATATTATTTTAAACAATTATATTAAAACAACGTGATTCTAACTCGACTCCTAAAATGCAAATTGAGTTTAGCATAAAATTAGATTAAATTTGAACCATCCAAAATACTATCTTTTTTGTCTTAAGTTTCTTAAGTTTATAGACTAAAATGACTTTTTTAAACAATTATATTAAAATAACGCGGTTCTAACTTGACTCCAAAAATGTAATTTGAGCCTGACATAAAATTAGATTAAATTTGAACCATCTAAAATGCTATCGTTTTTGTCTTAAGTTTCTTAAATTTATAGACTAAAATGACTTTTTAAAAATTATATTAAAACAACATGGTTCTAATTCATCTCTCAGAACACGATTTGAGATTGACATAAAACCAGATATCGTTTTAGACTTTAAGTTTCTTAAATTTATATACTAAAATGATATTGTTTTAAACAATTATATTAAAACAGCATGGTTCTAACTCGACTCTCAAAACGTGATTTGAGCTTGACATAAAATCATATTAAACCTAAATCATTTAAAATAATATCATTTTGATCTAAACTTAAGACTAAAACAATATTATTTTGAATGGTTCAAATTTAATATGATTTTATGTCAAACTTAAATCACGGTTTAGGGTCGAGTTAGAATCATGTCAATTTAATACAATTGTTTAAACTAATGTCATTTTAGTCTATAAATTTAAGAAAGTAAGTCCAAAACGATATTATTTTAAATGGATTAAGTTTAATATGATTTTATGTCAAACTCAAATTGTGTTTTGAGAGTCGAGTTTTAAAATGATAATATTTCAAACGATTATATTAAAACGATACAGTTCTAACTCGACACCCAAAACATGGTTTAAGCTTAACATAAAATCAGATTAAACTTAAACCGTTTAAAATAATATCATTTTAGTCTTAAAATGATATTGTTGAAAACAATTATTATATTAATAGACGCGATTCTAACTCGACTCTCAAAACACAATTTGAGTTTGACATAAAATCATATTAAACTTAATCCATTTAAAATAATAACGTTTTGGACTTACTTTCTTAAATTTATAGACTAAAATGATATTAGTTTAAACAATTGTATTAAATTGACACGATTCTAACTCGGCCCTAAACCGTGATTTAAGTTTGACATAAAATCATATTAAATTTGAACCATTCAAAATAATATTGTTTTAATCTTAAGTTTATTAAATTTATAGACTAAAATGATATTCTTCTGAACAACTATATTAAACCAACGGAATTTTAACTTTACTCTCAAATCACGATTTCAACTTGACATAAAATTATATTAAACTTAAATCATTTAAAATAATATCATTTTAGTATTAAGTTCTTAAACTTATGAACTAAAATCATATTGTTTTAAACAATTGTATTAAAAATATATGGTTCTAACTTGACTCTTAAAACATGATTTGAGCGTGACATAAAATCATATTAAATTTAAACAATTTAAGGTAATATCATTTTAGTCTTAAATTTATAAATTAAATGATATTATTTTAAACAATTATATTAAAACCACGTGTTTCTCTCCAAAGTACGATTTGAGCCTAACATAAAATCAAATTAAAATTGATCTATCCAAAATAATATTATTTTGGTCTTAACTTTAGTAAAATAATATTATTTTAAACAATTATATCAAAATAACATCCTTTTAACGAAATTATTTAAACCGTTTAAATCAACTCTTTGATTCAAAGTCCGATCAAACCAAAACATTCAAATGTAACAGGATTGTGATAATGCCCACCACGTTGGAGCTCATGGCCTGATTGCAGACTGGCAGGCTGCTACAATGATAAACAACTAAAACAAGAACGATATATGATAACATTGAAGTAGTCAAATTATTATGAACAATCATAACATGTACAAAGTTCATATAAATATTCGACGTGACTGTCATAACAATGTCGTTTAAATTAATTGAACATATACCAGAAAAAGAAATTATTTGAAAATAATTAACAGACATACAAAATTGAGGAGTTTCTATATAAATTAACGTTTTCAAAACCGAACCGGTTCGGCTAATTTAACAGTGAAAACTTTGAATTAGCTAACTTCGTGGATTAGTTTTCAACTTTCAGTTTGTTTTAGTTTAATAATCTCAGATGTTTAAAACCAATCGATTTATTAATTAATCAATCATTTTTTTGTAAACTAATGAATTTATAAAAACTAAAATAAACTGATTAATTTTCATTTAACAATTTCTTTTTCAATTAAACTTTAAATTTTTTGATATATAAAGATGGTCTACTTCAATTATTTTTTAACGGTTTAATGTCAGTTGAATCTTTTAAACCTTAAATATCTTGTTTTACCAGTTTAATTTCCGGTTTGATTTTAAAAACATTGATAAAAATTGTAGCCATTTATGATTTTGTTTTGATTTGTTTTTTTTGTGCATGGTGAATAGCTTTATCAAACTGATTTAGAAATAATATTAAAGGTAGCCAAAAAAAATCTCATTTGATGTTTTCACAAGCTTAGAATAATTTAATGATACACTAGACAAATTTAAAGAAATAATTTTTTTATTATTATTTATGTTTCTACTTATAAAATAATGTTCCGTCCGAAATTTTGTAATTATTTTTATTTTAGAAAGAGGAATGATTTATATAAAAAGAGACTTATACTTTAACTTAAAATTTTAGGATGATAAAATATGAATCCTTTTTTATATATAATCATTTTATTTCTTTATTTATTTCAAATTTAGAGATTATATATTAGTTATTTGAACAATTGGCTAGCTATATGTTACATGACAATGAGATTGGAAATCTTGACCAATTGATGGAGATAAAATCCATAGATATTTAGGGTGAAATTCTAATATTCAACAAATATTTCACCACATATGAGATTATTTGTAAAATTATGTAAAAAATTTATTGGATATCATATATATGAAATTTGAATAAATTTAATTTATCATATAATTTATTTAGAATACATAATTTACAAATCATTCATATAGTTAAAACTTATTTTAATACATATTAAATTACATAGAATATGGACTTTTTGATTTTAAAATAAAAAATCTTATGCAAAAAAATAAGAAACTAATTGGAAACTTGGTATAAAATACTAGGAGTAATGGGAAATATTAAGAATTAATATAAAGAGTTAATATTGATTGTTTGTAACGATTAAATAACTAAATCGATCTCATCGTAAAAACTTTGAACTGTCTAATTTTTAGTTCAATTTATCTTAATAATTTTTATTACTAAAAATCGATATATTTATTAATTAACTGACTAGCTTTTATATGCTATCCAATTTTTATAAATCAAAATAAAATTTATTTTTATTTAACAGTCTCTTTTTTAATTAAAATTGAACTTTTTTTGAGTTTAAAAACAATTTTTTAATTTTTTTCAAAATTTTTTAATTTTGTTTATTTTTATTATACCTTTATTTTATAATTTTATAATATTCTAATATTAATTGAATTTTTAAACATTAAATTTCTTATTTTACGATTTAATTTTAATTCCATTATAAACAAAATTTTATTGAGTTCAGGTAAATGTTGTTAGTTGTTGGTCTACTTGTTGCATTGGTTAAAGAGAAACGAAAACTATAAAAGCCCGCGTAAAAGCCGGAGAGTGGTGAAACTGAAGCATCTGTCCAACTGGATGTGATTTTGCCAGCAATCCAAATTACAAAGTTGTTTAAAGAGAGGAAAAAAATCTGATATAGGATCGTTCCTTTGTATAATCCGCCAAAGATTTGATTTTTTTAAAAAATAGAATGTGATAATTATGTTTTTAGAAAAATAAAACTCTTTCGTTGTTTTGGAAGTTTTGGAACAAGAAAAGGTGATAGATTTTCATTTTTGTAGAGGAGAGAGGCAGCTGGTTTTTGATCCAAAAACCATCACCCTCTCCACACCCTCTCCTTGTCTCTTCTTCTGACACCAAACTATCTGTCTCTTCTCTCGTTGTTGTGTCCGTGTCATTGTTGGTTCTGAAAGATTATTGGGGTTTTGGTTACAATAGATTGAAGGGAAGAGGAAAGATTGAATTTTTGTTCCTTTCCTTGTTTTGGTTGCAGTTTGGAATATCATTTCTATGTGAGGAACAACAAGGGTACAAGTTGATTTTAGTTTTTAATCCATGAATCCTGATTTGGGTATCATTTTTATGTGAGGAACAATACGGGTAGAAGGTGATTCTGGTTTTTAATCCATGAATCCTGATTTGGGTATCATTTTTATGTGAGGAATAACAAGGGTAAAAGTTGATTCTGGTTTTAATCCATGAATCCTGATTTGGGTCCTTCCTCTTCAGTTGCTACTCCAGGAGGGATGCCCAAAACTGAACGCAAGAGGCTCTATCAAGTTTGGAAGGGAAGCAATGTCAGTCCTCTTGAGTCCTTCTTTCTCTTTAATCCTTTGTTTACCTTTATGATTTCTTTCATGGGATTGTTCATTCATGGATTCAATTATCTATTACGTGATTTTGTGTCTGATGGTTTTGGTACGTTCTTGGTTGCATCATTTCGTATGTTACTGATCATGGGTTTCTATTTACTTCGATTCAGATTAGTAAAGATGACGATTGGGATTGGTTAAGAAGCAAGAGTGATGGAGTATTGATCATACTGTATAACTTTTACTGATAAGAATGAGTTTTACTCTTTTGGTTAAGAGTTCACTTCAAATGTTTCCCTACTGATCACACAAATAAGCATGCTTTTCTTTTGTTCTTCCTATCCTTTGATCAGTAACATTAGTCTATGCATTTCCTGTAAATTCTCGGTAGATGTTTGCTTGTTAATGCCACAATTCTACTGATAACATTATCTTGTTTATCGATCGTACTATTCTCCTTTTTTACCGATTCTAGGTAATCTGTATTAGTAAATCATTCATAACTGAATACCTATTTCTTGGTCTTCATGCGCATGCATTCTTTTATACCGCTTGATATAATTTCTCTTTAGATGATGTGATTGAAGTTTAACTATTCAAATTGTAGGTGAATGTGGTCCTGTTTTATGATCACTCATTGCACGTTTGTTGCTTGTGTATACTTTCAATCTTGAATGTTTACTGAGTTAGGTTTCATTTTTGAAGTAATCATCCTGCCACAACACATACATGCACATGAACAGTTTTCTTCT
Source organism: Erythroxylum platyclados (assembly GCA_027563515.1). Lineage (NCBI taxonomy): Eukaryota > Viridiplantae > Streptophyta > Magnoliopsida > Malpighiales > Erythroxylaceae > Erythroxylum > Erythroxylum platyclados. The sequence continues at coordinate 957,639 of JAOQMM010000171.1, read as the reverse complement.
TGGACATTCTTTTATATCTGAATCTGGTTTTTCATCTTTGCTCTAACGAGGTTTATTATACTGTCAGAGATTCTTCTGTGGTGGGAGATTAATATTCGGTCCTGACGTGGCATCGTTGTTTCTATCAACTTTTCTCATTGGTTGTCCTGCCATTGCCTTTTGTACAAAGATATCGCTCAAGATTTCAGATAAAGATACAAAGCATCCTGAGAGGTGGTATCCTGTACTGATCATTGGTTTAATCCTCACCGTGTTGGTTAGTATTTCTCCTCTATCTAGCTTCAAGTGACAATTCATATTAGTGAGTAAAATTCCATCTAGTCAGTGAAGCAATCTGTGTGCTATATTCTTCTTTTCACAGTGAACTGTCAAAGATTTTTAACATCCAATTTTGATACAAAATGAACTAAAATTTTATATTTCATTTTGTGTAAGTATTGTGGGCAATATATAGGCAACATTCTGAAGAAACCAGAGAATGAACAGACCATATAACATGAAGGAACTCTTTATTTCTATATTGTCAACGTAATGATTTTATGTGGCGACCATCATGATTAGACATATTTATTTACTATGTTCTAGAATACACTTGCATTCTATTTTTCCTTGCTATTTTACTTTTTTGCCTTGAAGGATGAATTTTGACACTGTAGTTGATGCATTGTAGGATTTAATGTTTCTCTTATTGACCTCTAGTAGAGATCCTGGAATAGTACACAGAAATACGAGGCCCCCAGAATCAGATGAAGCGTTAGATATAGCCCCATCTATGGAATGGGTTAATGGAAGAACTCCTCATCTAAAACTACCCAGAACAAAAGATGTGATGGTAAATGGTCACACGGTGAAAGTCAAGTACTGTGACACTTGTTTACTTTATCGTCCTCCCCGTGCTTCTCATTGTTCAATCTGCAATAACTGCGTTCAAAGATTTGATCATCATTGTCCATGGGTTGGTCAATGCATTGGAATAGTAAGTTTCTACTCTTCTTACCCACCCTCTACTTTTTCCCTACTAAAATAAGTTCAGATCATGCACCAGTTAAGTCTGGAAGTTTAAAATTTTAGTGAGATCTGAAAATGTCTTGACAGGTGAAACTCTTTTTTTTAGTTTCTGATTATCTTGTCATGAAGCTGACTTAAGGTAGAGTGATGGAAGAATGATATTTGACTTCATCAAACTTATTTCCCTGTTTGACAATTCCATCTCTAGAATGAAACTTCCATCGGACCAAGCAATCATTTGAATTGAAAACATATGGATGTGTTCACGTCTGGCTTGAATTTTATTTGTTTGCCTGGTGTTGTGAACATTGTCATTTGTGCAGAGGGATGGGATATTAAATCATCAAATGTTGTGTACGTTTAAGCTTCTTTACAATATTAGAGATTATAGATAACTTTAGGCAACCTTACGTAGAAGCTGACACATTGATGACATCTTGATCTGGTTTTGCAGCGGAATTATCGATTCTTCTTCATGTTTATATCAACTGCAACCATCTTGTGCTTGTATGTCTTTGCATTCTCTTGGGTCATCATTCTTGATAAAAGGGAGCACTTCTGGAAAGCCGTATCACATGATATCCTCTCAGATATTCTTATCATCTATTGTTTCGTTACTGTTTGGTTCGTCGGTGGCTTGACAATTTTCCATTCCTATCTCATTTGCACAAACCAGGTGATGTTCTTAGCAGTTTAGAAACTAACAGAATCATGTGATGCAAGAAATTTTATCTGATTTGCAGTTACCATTTTGAGTATATATCTATATGTTTAATGTTTGTAAGGTGCTATTGTGTCCTAGTAGATTGTTAACTTCTCAAGTTTATGTGCTACGCTAGGTTAGGGCTCTTTTCACTGCAGTCTATCATGTACTCTTTTTCTATACATGAAGGAGTAAGGCTGGAAGTATTAAACTATATGAGACAATATCATTCATAGGTCTAGTTCTGATGCACTAATTCATACCCTGAGATAAATATTACTTCAGATGCAGTAGTTCATATAATTCATTAAAATGATTCATATAATTCACGATTAGTTGGTATCGCCAAGAAAAGGTAAGGAGTGGGCGTGCGGAAAATTGTTGAACGCTTGTAGTCCTGTTGTTTGAATGTTTTTTTGCAGCATTTTAGCAAATGAGAATTTCATAATACATTTCTATTATCATCAGTATTATGACGTATTCAAATTATAGTTTTCTTTCTAAACTTTGGTTTTATTTGAGTTTACAAGACTCCTTTTCTAGAACCAAGGCATGATTGGTGGCAAGTGATAAATGACTGCAGAGCTAGTCCACTTGCTTATTTGAATCATTTCTTGTCAATCACACAGCTATATAAAGCTTGTCCTAAACTTTGGCCTTCTCTTCTTTTCTTATAGTTAAGTGTATCAAATGGAATTCTCAAAGCAAGTTGTTAATAAATTTACCAGATTTGCCTGAACCTCTTAGATATATTTCAACCAATGCGACTCAAGTATTTTGGTTATAAGATGACTCCAGAAAATCAAACTATCACTATACTTCAAAATATGTTTCCAGTATCTTTACCTGTGTTTAGCATCATTACTAGAATTCAAGGTTCTGTGAGATAAATGAAGATAAATTTGCATCCTATAAACAGGCCAAAAGGCTGATGTATTCTTATGTCTTCAATGGGTGGAGATGCCAATTTTCAATGGACAGAAGTGTCTATAAATTAGAATTTTAATTCATACTCTATCAAGTCCTTATTCTCAGTATTCTACCCTCTTTTCTGTTGATAGGTTCGCTAGATTCTCATCATAAATGTGTTAAAGTTAATGTAACTAATTTAGCTTTTCACAAAGTACTCCTGAAATGCCTTCTAAGATTGTGATTTGTATAGGAAGTAAGCTACATGGAATTATCAAGTAACTGCAGAAATTAGTCTCACATGATTGCACCCTAGCCTTAAGACTCAATGTTGGTGTTTTGATTCGGAGGATTGATCTTTTCGCCAAAGATAAGTTGAAAATATTCTCACAGGTTAAATAATAGATGCTCTGCTTCTTTATTATTTCCATTCACTTATTTGCATATAGATTATTTATACTTGAATCCTATAATTGGAATCTGTATGTACTACTCTGTCTTAGCTTTGCCTGTGATACTTATGATTAGTCTTTGATTGGTGTAATGGTACAACTGTTTTCTTCTTTCTGAGCCATTGATGCATGGATGAAAGCTTCCTTTTGCTTTTAGAAATTCATAATCCATTAAAATGTGTCTTTTCATTAATGTAGACTACCTATGAAAATTTCCGATACCGGTACGATAAGAAGGAAAATCCATATAACAGGGGAATGCCAAGAAATCTGTTTGAGATCTTCTTTTCAAAGATTCCGCCTTCTATGAACAAATTCCGTACCTTTGTGGATGATGAGGAGCATTTGATGGTAGATTCAGTGACACCAAATCTCAGGGATGGTGTACTTGGCTCAAAGGAAATTATTGATCTAGAAATGGGAGCTAAGTTTGCAGAAGATAGTCATAATTCGCTTCCTGAAATACTCCGAAATTTAGATTACAATGATGATTCTGATGATAATTCAAAGTCAAAGGAAGAAGAAGGAGCACCTATTTTTGACCCTTTCTTTCCATTTGAGCAAGATGTCAACAATTCCTTGAAAAATTCCTTTGTGGGAGACAGGTCACGAGAATCTATGAGGAGATCAAATGCAAGGAATCAACTGATAGAATCAGCACAAAGTTCAAGAGTCCTGACAGAAGGTTCTGCTGTTGGAGATGAGATAAGAGAACTCAGTCTGAGATTTAGTGCTGAAGAGGGACTAAGAGAACTAAGAAGTAGATCTTTCTCTGAAGATGGATTGAGAGATTCCATAAGAGATGCCCTAGGAAACCAGACTGAACACAAGAATGGGACTGATGATCATCATAATTCATTTTGAACAGCTGCATAATTTCTTCAACTGTAGAGGTTTCCATCTATCTTTTACTTTGCTCCCTACTAATATACGTATATACACATGCAAGTAAAACAAACTTAAGAGACTAATCTCTTGCTTTTGCGAGTTTGTTTGAAGAATTAATTTATGAACATTTGATAATGTGGATGGAACAGTTCGTTTCTAGAAGTAAACTGTCGATATGGAATCTTTATCTGTATCCTTCTCTAAGCAATGAGCATGGTCAAATTCGTATTGGATTCATATTTTTGACTGTTATATCAAAGTTTCGGCATTCCTTTTCTTTGCATTGCTCTCTTTTTGTGATCTTGCCTGAAAACTGATTTAACATTGATGTTGACAATTTTTATGACAGGTTTTGCTGCAGCACATCACTCTTTTGGCTTGCATATGTTGAGTTAATGCCAAGGAAATTTTCTTAATGCCTGAGTTGGTGGCTTCAAAAGGGAGCAGAATTTATTTTGTTTTAAGGGTTTAAATTATAGCTAGCTACTTTTGCTTCTACCGGAAAAAGAGAGATATTTGAAAATTTCGTCCGTTCGCTAGATTTGTTTGGTTGAACTTGTAAATGTCATCTTTCAGGAAAATCACTAGTGAAGCTGCTTCAAATGACAGACTGCTCTTATAGGTTCATCATGTTCTTCAGTACCTCTTATCTTCAGATTCTCTATTAGTTTTGTTATAATTGTGGGATAGTTGGAACTAATTTTTCATTTGACACAATTTGGATTGGACTTGTTTTTACCAATTGCAATGGGGCTGATCTGCCACTAATATTTCTTCCATTATCATCTCTCAGCTTCAAGGTATTCTTGCATACTGATCTTTTTTCCGTTTTCTAGTCGGTATAGTTCAAAAATTTACAAAAATTCAGGGGTTTATCAGTAACAACATACCTTCTCTTAATTCATCTGAAGTGTTAACACATATTCCTCAAAAATGAGGAACTGAATCTAAACACGAGCAGAACTGAGTCTTTGAGAATGACCCACCTCAGGACTTGTGGGACTAATCACAATCCTGTCTTGATTACTTAGTTTAATTTTTTTAAAAATCCATAAATTCAATGTCATTACTTGTTATCTTCAGGTGGGGTTTCCATAAATCTTTAACAGTATGTGGACTCTACGAACCAGAAAATGGGCTAGTAAGATAAAATCTGCAGAGTTTCTCAATCTGATGCAAGGAAACTGACACCACAAACCATCATCCAACGTGGCACATCTTTTATCGTAACACAGGACAAGCCTAAACAGATCGCCACGTGTCAAATACCCATTTAGACTTCTAGATTTCATTGGATGAGATTGAATCACCTGTCAACCAATTATATACCTCACCCGCTATCCTACTCCATATTTAGTCCCCGACTCTTACCTTCCAAGCTCAGTTTTTTCTTTTCCACCACAAGCAAAGCTCAAGTCTTTACTTCAGAAAGATGGCCGCAGAGATGGCCCTTGTAAAACCCATCTCCAAATTCAACAACACCCCTAAATTTGGAAACCCAAGAATGTTTACGTACTCCAAGTTCAGCACCATTAAAATGTCAGCCACTGCACAGCCAACCACACCACAGCGAAGCAAGAAACCTAAAACAACTGCTATTAAGGAGACCCTTTTGACCCCAAGGTTCTACACCACTGATTTTGATGAGATGGAGACCCTTTTCAACACTGAAATCAACAAGAATCTGGACCAGACTGAGTTTGAGGCGCTGCTTCAAGAGTTCAAGACTGACTACAATCAGACACATTTTGTTAGGAACAAGGAATTCAAGGAAGCAGCTGACAAAATGCAAGGTCCCCTGAGGCAAATCTTTGTGGAGTTCCTGGAGAGGTCATGCACTGCTGAATTCTCTGGCTTTCTTCTTTACAAGGAGCTTGGAAGGAGGCTCAAGGTATGGTTTACTCCTAGATTATTTTTACTTTAATTTCCTGTAAACTATTTTTTCCATGTAATTCTTGATTATTTATGCAGGATATCGCATCTCAACTTTCGATATCCTTTTTTTTTTTAACTGTTTCAGCTGTGTCCTTATGCTATCTGTGAATATGATCAAATAAACTATTTTAACGTTCTAATGTTCCAGAAAACCAACCCAGTTGTGGCAGAGATCTTTTCCCTCATGTCCAGGGATGAAGCAAGGCATGCAGGGTATGTGAACCATCTTTTTCTTCCAAATGTGCATATTCATCTTAAGGGATTAGTCAACTTTTTTCCAGATAGCAACATCCATGAATGGTTCTAACTTTCCTTTGTGCAGATTTTTGAACAAGGGTTTGTCAGATTTCAATCTGGCATTGGACTTGGGATTCCTAACCAAGGCTAGGAAGTACACATTCTTCAAGCCAAAGTTCATCTTCTATGCCACGTATTTGTCTGAGAAAATTGGCTACTGGAGGTACATTACAATCTACAGACATCTCAGGGCCAATCCAGAGTACCAGTGCTATCCAATTTTCAAGTTCTTTGAGAATTGGTGCCAAGATGAGAACAGGCAGCAAATTACCCAATCCTGACACGGGGAGGTAGTGACAATAAATAACAATACCGGGCTCCATGAGTCTGGTAATTGGA
>JAOQMM010000171.1:931224-943034 GCA_027563515.1 Erythroxylum platyclados | reverse complement strand
TGCAATTGATTGAGACAGAAAGCAAGCAATTGTACAAGATTCCAAAGCATGTCTGTTCATAACATTGAGCTCCTACTTACATGGAATGACCTTATATCCAAAAACAAAAGCAAAAGTACAAACTTAAACCCAACACTGAAGTAAAAACCTCAGTCAAACACTAGTTTGATTTGGTGCATCTTTCGGATCATATGCAAAGAGAAAATCAAGGTCTGCTGCAGGAAGAGCATTGGGGAGACAACTGCCTGAACACCTCTCAAGTGTTGGGAACTTTGCACAAGTGTGTGCATTTGCCTCTTCCTTTCAAGCTGATGTGTGTTTTCCTTTGAACTAGAGTCCATCACTTCCAAAACTGACTAAGTTGCATATCCTTACCTGGATATGATTTTCCAGCGAACGTTCTTGTCAGCATGTTACTTGCAATTTCGGCAATAATTTAGAAAGCCCTTGAATATTTCTTGATTTCGTATATGATTGACGAAACGGATACGAGATCTTTGTTCAGTAGCGATCCCTCGTCAATCTTCTTTATGCTATCTGAAAGCCTGGTGTAGTAAAGCAGGAGCTGAGTTAATGCAGCCCTCAATATCTCCATGCCGCATAAGAAGTTGCTGAAACAAGTAAAAACATCTTTGTTCATCAGCTCAATTGCAGCCCTCCATCTGCTTGCGAAATCTTTCACAATTGGCTCAACTTCGGCTACAGTTATAGGCTTCTCAGAGCTGGAATTTGAGTCCTCCGCTGACAAATATCTTTCGTATAAGGGCAAGTCCTCGTATAAACTATGTGAATATACATATTTCACAGGTAAATTCTGAGTAAACACTCACAGACTCGAGTCTTCAAAAACTTGATGAGGTCACCAAAATGCTCTAACAGCAGCTCTTCCTGCAGGGAGAATGATAAAAAGTTATAAATGAAAAACAAAAGAAAGATGATGCAGTAAGAGAGCACATATTCTGAAACAGCTACATGTTCCAGACTTATCCCGATGCCTCCGGTGACACTATACAGACATCTAAATCACCTTTCACTAGTCAAATTTTGGATTCGTATCAGGCTTTTGATTGCTAAAGAACATGGTATAATCTACATTCCAAAACAATCAAAGCTAATTAGATTTTCTACCATTTTGATTTTCAGTGGCCCATCTTAGAAGATTGCTTTCTCCCATTTCATGTAGGATAAATCCAACGACAGAAGAAATTTCAATTGTTAAGTAATTCTTAGTCATGGGTCACCAACAAAGGGTAGGTAATATGAAACGTATATAAGCCTCCTTCCCTCCAATTAATCAACCTCACTCCACCACCAACACAGCTTCCTTTATTTGCTTACCACAAACAGTCCTGTGTTGCTCCTAAGTAATTCCTCAAAATGCAGTTGAATTTTCCCACCTTCTGGACCTGCTTCCTGAAAAAAAAAAAAAAGAGTTGAATTGCGGGTGACTAGATGACAAGTATATTGCATTACATAGGAGAAAAACTCCATCTAAAAGGCAAAATAGGATTCTGCCTAGAAACTTAAGAAGTGGCCTCACTAGGCATAATATTTTAGTTGATCCGAAATGGATAAATGATCTCAGATCCTTACCTTAAGTACAGCAATTGTCATATCATAGTTGTTTATAAGAAAAACAATTTGCAGTTTTGGTTTTGGGAACATCTTGGCAAGCTTGATAAGTAAGTCATCAACAGCCATTCTCAGCCGCTCCAAATTCAACTCAAGCTGTACAGAATTTACCAAAACATAAGCATTTCAACATAAAAAATATCAACATAAAGAGATAATATGCATCTCAAATGTTGATATGCAAATGCCTCTAACCTGTCCATCTCCAAATTCAAAGTTAAGGTGAATGAGAGAAGCTGTGAATTCAGCATAACGTCTCATGACATAATGAGGATGCACATCATCTTCCCACAGAGTCTTCACACTGGCATTGCGCAGACTGCTAAGGTGCAAGTCGAAAACCATCTTAAAGCGAGGCCACAAAGAAATATTGACCTGTTTGATGTAGTACAATTGATCTTAATTAAAATCATCAATCTCTACTAAAATCACACATAGCCCAGCATTAAAATGAGCCAGTGTCATATATCCGTGTTTGTGTTCCAGTTTATCACTTTTTAAGGTATTGAAACATAAGCAGCTTTTTTGTAAATCATATTTTTCCAATAGTCCCATAAAAATCCTAAGCTCAGTGATAGTCAGGTAAAGAAATGGATAAGAAATTCACCAAAAAGTCAGTTGTCAGTGATCTAAAAAACTGCACCACAAATAACATACCTTGTCCAAGTAAGAGTCCAAGCATGGAATCCGGCGCCGAGACATAATAAGCTGAAAAGTAAATTCCTTTAAAACTCTGTAGTTGGAAAGATCTGACAGTTTTCATATTTATGCAAGCAGAAATTCAAACAATTTTTGTGCTGCAAGTAAACATTTTCTACAGTTATATTAAGCAGTAAAACTAGAATGAACAATCAACAAATAAAACCAAAGAGCTTAACTACACTAAACCCATTGAGCAATTGCATTACAGATTAAATTTGAGGAAAAAGAAGCTTAAGTTGTGTCTATCAACAAGATCTGAAACAACTATTTTTTAATAGACATTCTATGCCAGGACACAGGACAAATTTGCCTAAAATGAAGAGTTAAAAAGAAGAATTTTCGAGAGAGAGATGCCAAATTGACCTAGGATTTAATTTATTCTGAAATGACTGATCCAGGCCAAGAGAGGCCACTATGGATGCAATGCTCCTGGACTTAAAATCAAGATAACACAGAAACCAGTATGGTATAATAGTGCATTGAAAAAGAAGCACTCCGTTTATGGAATGAATATCACCTGATGTTGATGTATGATGCGAATCATAAGCATTAGACCTATGGCATCATAAGAATTTGGAAGTATTGTATTGAAATGTTCATCAACAACAGCAAAAGGACCTGAAGATATTACAGTAATAGCACATCAGAAAGTTCTGGTATACCCATTTTTAAGCTTGAAATAGATGAACAATGGCAATGAAACTTCATAATGTTGCATACATCCCTCAAGGATGAGTAATGGGTGGTTCAATTTGGTTTATACCAAAATTATAAACCAACCAACTTATATAATGGTTCTCTATTTTTAAACCAAACCAAACAAATTCAAAAGAAGAATCATGGACATAAATTTCTCTTTTTTAATGAAAGGGAAAAAAATTAATAGGAATTAATAAAAAAGAAAAATTGATTGAATTAACGGAAAAAGATAATATCCTTGACACTTGGATTATTTCTTTTAACAAAAAGTATCTTATACGAAAAATTACAATAAGAATAATGATAAATAATACTAAGAGTCAAAATATATGGACTTATGATATTGGTTTGGGTCAGATTAAGACCAAAAACCAAAACAAATATTAGATTTTTTTAATTTTAAGAACCGAACAAAATTTCTTTTCTAATTTTGAAGAAGCCATTGGTTTCAAGTTTATTTTAATGGTTTGGTTTGGATTAAATGAGTTGGGTGGTCTGTGTTCACTCCTAAAATCCACATAGAAATTTGGTGAGCACTATCACTTCCCAACATCTAAATATTTCTTGTTGGCAATGTTAAACAATTTAGCAAAGAACATTTTACCTGCAAAAATTTCGTAAAATATTGATTCCTCCCCAAAAAATTCATCACAGAAAAGATACCTACAAGTGAGAAAGGCATCACAATTCATGCAACTTAGGACATTCTGTTCATTGATATTGGGAAATAAAAAGGACAAGGGAAATCTTAGCCTACTCAGAGGTAGCAGTATCCATCAGCAACTTGTGCAAGCTTCTGAAGAGAACTTCATAAGGATACTTTTGGGAGTTGGCTTCAGCTATATGAGGTATCAATGCTGGTTGTTCAATTTCCTAAAGACAATCAAAACAGAAATTATGATTCAAGTTGACACTAAAGGAGTGTCAAAAATAGCAAAAGAAGTTGGACTTGCCCCTCCAAAATGTTTCTAGAATACAAATACCACCTTCAAAATGTTAATCCTCTCCCCAAGAGCATAAATGGATGATCTATTCTTCAACGTTTCTCTTGATCTTGAAAACAGACTAGTACTTCTTGTGTCAACTCCTATTAGATCGCTAGATGTGGCTATATCTAACTTTAACTTCTCCAATGCTTGAATATAAGCACGAAAATGTGCACTTAGAACCTGCAAGAAGGTAAAATAAGCATAACATCTACCAGCTTGCTGCCCTTTTCAAATTGCTATGAATAATTTCCACACAATACGATACAAGTATCCTGATTAATTGAATAATTTACATTACTAATTTAATTGTTATCCATTTCTTCTCCAAGCCTGTTCCAAATGTTGGCCATTTTGTGAAGAAGAAAAAAGATAGGATGAAGTAGAAGAAAATTGTTGGCCACATCAATCTTTCTTCTAAGCAAGTCTTCCATTTCTGAAGCATTCACCTTATTCATGGTGTCAATGTATGCTCCACGAACTTCATTGTACACCTCCTTGCCATGCTCTTTGAGGAATGTAATTACATACCTACAATTCCACATAAGCATCTAGTCAACTACAATAAGAAAGTATGCTAAGCAAAACAATAGCATTCCACTAGGTGAATATAAAAGCAGTTGTTACCAAGTCTTAACTTTTTCAAATCATGTATAATCTTGTTGTGCATGCGACAGATTTATGAAAGTGTGCAGGAATGAATCACATAAAACACCTAGCAAACTGGGGTTGGATCTGTTAACCGTATTCATTCAACTTCAATTGTTGCATTTTTACATCATGCAATTCTAGATTTGGACTTTGCACGCCTCGATAAAACCAGAGCATGAAGTTTGAACTCTACAACTCATCAGAAAAGTGATGTGGCGATTAATCTATATTTCTCATCATCCAGGACAGAGTTGCAACTCCATTTCATAATTTTACGAGAAGAAAAACCAACAAATGCTCAGTAATTTGTCATAGATAACAAAACAAAAGCCACCATAATTTTCTTATGATTCAACAAAGTTAAAAAGCAACCTCTTAAAGATACATCAATGATGGATCAAAACAAACCATCTTAGGTGATATTTTAGAATGGTAGATGCAACTCACTTGTATTTCAAGAGAACACTCTGTTGAAGAATTTGAATGTTTGTTTTTGGCTTTCTCAAAGCATAGAGTTTCTGAACAATGAAATCAAACACCTGCACTAAGAAAATTGATGCCAGAAAGAGTGTCACTGCAGTTTCGGAAAGAAAAAGAACATTTTCTGAAATGAAGAAAAATAGGGGGAAGCCCAAACTAGGTAGTCGTTAGACACTTAATGAATCCATTTTATCCACAGAATAGAACTTCTAGAGCCTTGTTCTTTAATTAAGAAGGAAAAACTTTCAAAATAAAAATCTTAAATTAAGAATAGATGTAATTTAACAGCAGCATATGATATGATAAATATAAAGCATGGAAGTTCACTCCTTGGAAATTGAAAATACAAACATGGAGGACACAATTAGTGAACTTGAATTGAAACAGAAGCCAAACATGTGCAAATGACGAGACAATCAACAACATTAAGTATCTGTTAACTCCAGAATATGACCTTGGAAACTGCTTTCTGTCTGAGTTTTTCAAGCTCGGGCTGAACATCTTTTAGAGCTTTAGAACTTTTAACCAAAGGATCCACTTCCACGTACTTCAGCTTCTTACTAAGAATTTCAAGAGTCCTCAAATATTCATCATTGACCTGAATAAAAACCAATATGAGTAAGATAATAGTAATGACAAAGTGGGCAATTTTAAAATAATTGGGCTAAGGAACAACAATTCAGATCTATAAAGCAAATTTTCACATTGCAGTAAAAGGAAAAAAAAAAAAAGAAAGAAAGACAAGAGAACTGTGTGATGGCTGGAATCCAAGCACTTAAATGAACCAATATCATAAAGATACACTACATTAAAGCATCAGAAACACAAAACAATTGTTTTCTGCTACTTAAGAGACTGCTGTGAATTATTAGGAGGTCATGATATTTAGAAGCTTCCTTGGAAAAAGAAGATTATACAAACAACAAGATTTTTATTAAAGAAGCATTAAGGTCGAAGGTAGAAAATGTAGAAGCACGAAGATGAAGTGAACTCAAAACTTAATACATAACATAGTTAACTATAATAACCCCATAAGAAGACTTCATAAAAACCCATGAATGAAGTATCAAACTCAATTAAGAAAAAGACCATTACAACTCTTCTATCATTCTGAAACAAGAAAAGCTAAATAAGCTACAACTGAAACCAAGATATTTTTCACAAAAATTTGCATCACAGCACATCAATATCCCAGAATATTTCACAAGAGAACAATGAGAGCTATGCACCTCGCCATCGACAATAATGTCGACCATTCTCGGAGGTACTATAATATCTTCAACAAATTTTGCCAGCTTTGATTCTGCAACCTTTTGAGAAAACACAAATTAATAGCAATATAAGATAGAACATAAGTTGGAGATATGAAATGTGATATACTCAGAAAAATCTTAATCATGACAAAATTAACTCTTGAACCCAATTGACTAGCAAGATGATTTAGAAGAAACTTCTGCATATTTTATTCTTAGGTATAACTATCACAGAATCATCTATATTCAACTTGAAAATTAAAGTTCATGTCAACAGTACAGAAACCGGTGCCAATAACAAAGACATCAACAGCTTGAGGTTATCGTTATTAACAAAAGACTCCAACAGCAGTGAAATTGGTCCTACTAATAGCAATAAGGACGGTAAAGAGATCATTAAAGTGATCACAACAATGCTAGTCACCCACTTCAAAAGGAAAACTAGAAACCAAGCATACATAAGCAGCTTATATGTTCTTTTTTCTCACACAAGAAATAGGGAATGAGATACAGAGGTAAGATGTATGGAAATTCTTTCAAGTACTTAAAGAACCGAATCAACCATAGCATCAGTATTCAGTGACTAAGATGGCTCATCAGGGGAGATGGAAGACAGTATGAAGAATACTAAGTTATGGGATAGAAGCAATATGATGATGAATTCACAGTCAGAAATTTCCGCTACCATAAAACGATGAATCAAAACCTACCTTGCGATTCTTCAGTTTCAGACTCATGTCCATTGACTTCTCTTGGAGAATTTTGATGTCTGAACTAATAGAACCAATTTCAACCTAGAAACATGGTCAGAAATTTCAATAAGCGAAATCTAGAAAAGAAAAAGATCCTATAAAGGAAATTGCATTGTGGTAGATCCTCCAATTCCCATAACATACAAAAGGGTGCTTGTGTGCATGTGTCTGTGAGTTAGTTGGTCACGAATGGATTGGATACATATATGTCAATGAAATGGAAAAACCAGAAAAGTTATCCAACATCACACTAAATGTCCTCAAGACTATGGTGCAAACATCTCAGTATATGCAATACAAATAGAACTTTTCACAAAGTTCCATCACTATTAATTGTACAGCAAAGTTGAGTGCTCAGAAACAAACATACCTGAAATCCACTTAGAAGAGTTTCCATCTGTGACAAGATGATGTCGCAGTCACGAATTTGATCATGCAGAGACACAAGATTGTCGCTTTCTTTTATATAGTCCTGCATAGTTGGAATGGTAATAAATCTCGTATACATAGCAGTAATAGTATTTAAAAAGCATAAAGAAGTACAATAACTAAAAGAAACTAGAAAAGGCTCCGTGATAAAATGTCTAGCATGCACAAACTGTTTTGCTGAAAAATGTGTAAGATTTGTATAAATCATATTTTCTTCTAACAGATTACATCAATCTATCCCACTGTAATTAAAAAAAGAGTTTATCCTACATACTCAGGTACATCTCAACTTCTACCCTTAGCTTTTGAGCAGCAATAGAGCATGAACCCGTAAAGCACCTTTTAACAAGTTCCTATAATAAAATTTATCCATGTTCCCCAAGCCAAATGAAACTCAAAAGATCCAATTCCCAATAAATTAATAAAAATGTATATTCGCACAAATGCCATAATATAATTAACCAATTAGAACCACGCATAACTCTATGGATTATTGAAAATTGATCCTCAAAATAAATAACAAACCTGAATTGAATCTAATTCTACTTGCCGCAAATTGTTCTCAACCCCTTTTGCATAGTCCCTTAGTTTAGTGCCTTTAGACAGTATGTTGACCACCACCTAAATAACAAAGTAAACATGGAAAACCATATAAATTAAATGACCATCCGATGATCAAGCAAGAGTCTAATTCAAATTTTTATACAATAAACTAGTTTAAAATTGCCAAGCAATTTAAGTCGTAAACCCACAACTTAATCACATATTACAATTTAGGGAACATTGCCAAAAGTTCTAGTTAAGAACTCATCAAAGCAAATACACCAGACCATTATATACACTAAACTTGAGACATCAAAAGCTCAAAAAGACTATAGTCAGTTCAATTCCATCTATCAAGCTACTAGAACAAAAATCAAATTTGTCCTAAATCATTTCTTAAAAAACAATAATGAAATAACACTTAAGGAGTTCTTACATCATCACTCTTGCATTCTTCCAATTCTCTCTCAAGCCCTTCCAATGATATATCATCACTAACAACAAAAGCAAACAAAAAAACTCACCTCATCACCAACAATTCAAAGAATATATAGATAGGGAACTTCGAAATCAATCAAATTCAGATCAAAGAAATGAAATTTGGCAAGGTCATCGTAAAATTGTGGGAATTTTGCGCTTTACCTGTCTGCATCCTCTTCAACAGACAAGTCCCCAACAAATGTCCCCAAATCAAACGCATTTCTCGAATCACTCGCCTCATCGCCAAGCGATCGGCCCTGCAACAACGAGACTCAATAGAACTAAGAGGAAAGCGAAAAACAACAGGATATAGCGTAAAGAACGCAACTTTTCGAGTTCTGGAGATTAAATTAAAGAAAAGGAGAAATGGGAAACATGCAGACCTCAACCATTGCCATGGGTTTCACCTCCCTTTCACTTCCAAGGGAGGGTTTGTCGATTGGTTCAATCTCTGTCTGATTTCTGATGTTTAGATCTGGTAAGGTGGAGATTGTGAAGACTAGTAAAAGAGTTCCAGACTTACAACGAAAACTCCTTTTAACTCAATTTTAGTGTTTTCTATTTTTCTCATAAATTTCAATTGTGCTTTAATAGTTTAAATAAATTCGTAGAATTATTTAAATTTTATAGTAAAATTATAAATAAATAAAACAGTTTTCATGTTTTATTTTGATTAGAAAATTTAATAATTCTAGGAATTTATTTAAACTATTAAAATATTTTCTAATTAGAATAAAACATAAAAAATAATTGCTTTATTTGTTTATAATTTTAAGATAAAATATAAATAATTCTACGAATTTATTTAAACTATAAAGTGAAATTAAATTTTATATGAAAAATAAAAGCATTTAGATATTTTTAATTAAAATTCTTAATTTATCCTAAATATGATTTTTTAAATATTTTTTATAATAAATTATTAGTAAATTTTGAGTAAAAGTCAATTAACTTACAAAAGAAAATAGCATAATAAATCAATATTAAAAAAGAATGTTTTTTATTGCTAAAATAGATTTATATGTTAAAAGAAATAAAAATTTTAGCTAATTTAAACTAAAAAAAAATTTGGAAGACAAATTTTAATTTTAAAAATATATTAAAAGTTTTGTATCAAGCATAAAAAAATCCTTTAATGTATATAAAAATAAAAAATTTCACAAACATTTTCTTTCAAATAACCCCTTCTCTTGCACACTTTCGCTTGTATTTTAAGGCCTAGGCCTAGGTTGAGAGGCTTAAATAGATTATATCATAAGATAATATTATTTAGAATGGTTACATTGTTCGACGTGACAAAATGATCTTTCTATTTATATGAATTAGAATTGACATTTGATAGGTGGAGGGTTGGGTTGATCTCAACCCGAATTAGATTCGAACCGACCAAAACCTAATGTAACCCAAATATTGTAGTCTAAATTCAAATTCCACTGAATTTGAGTGGTTTGAAGTTCAATCGAATCAACTAAGATCAATTAATTTATTTTTTAATAAAAATTTAAAGATGGCATTATTTTACTTAAAACTACATCATTTGATTTAATATATTTAGACTTTGACTTAGGTGGTCCAAAACTCAAATTTTTTATTAAAAAAGTTCGACCCCAGCCTTAACTTAAGTTAAATTCGTTAATTTTAAATTAGATCATACTGAAATAAACCGGACTGAGCCAAAATTGTCGTCAAAATGAAACGGAAACTATTTAAAACCAATAAATAAAATTTGAATTGACAAAATTTTAAATTAAGATTTAGACTTAAATTTAAAAATTTTATACTTTAAACTCAGGTTTGATCAACTTCAACAAACTTTAAAAAATTATAAATTCAAAAAAATACAATTGAACTTTAAATTAAAAGGAAAAACTCAGTGTACAAGACTCTCCGTAATGCGAGGGTTAGGTGAGAGTCATCGATGTACGCAGCTTTCTTTTTGCATTTTACAAAGAGACTGTTTCTGTTATTTGAATCCGCAACCTTCCAATTTGAGGAGTAACTTTAAATTGAGATTGAATTTATTTAAAAATTTTGAGTTAGGGCATTTCCAATGCTAATATGAAGAGATAATAAGTTAAAATCAAGGCATTAATTAATTTAAGAGATTCATATAGATGGATAGTGTACTCTTCTAAAAGATAAATTGTTCACATATCCTATTTCCACTTATACATATGAACTTCATATCTCTTAAACTATTCCCTTAAATGTATACTAACTAATGTCATTTTTGTCCACCAGAAATTTTTGTTACAATGTTAGCAATTCAAGCAACATTGTTCACAAGTGCCAGGGGTGCTCTGAGACTTCCATTAGAGGTTAGAAACTGGAAGTTCTGACACCAACATGTAAATGGATCAAAGAGTTACCCAGCAGGAGCCTGTTCAACCAAGAACTGCAGAGCTCCGGTCATGTTGGTGGTAGTAGTTAGCCGGGTTTTGCTGTTCTGCTTCTACTACAGTTATTGCATGCATGTCAAAGCCACCGGCACACCTGCCACGCGAGGTTGTCAACACCCTGCACATGGTCATCCTCTTGAAAGTTTCTCCTTAACCTTCTTAACCATATATCGTAATCAGTAGGATATGGAGTACCACCTAGGCTATCCACATAGTCTGCAAATGCTTTTAACACAGTTGATACATCGCCAAGTTTCTGCTGAATCAACCTCATAGACCAGGAGACCTCTCTCCATTGAAGTGCCCCTCGACTGAATCTAAGTCACGCAAATACCACCCACATGAAAAATAAAGCATATAAACTAAGCTCTCTGCATCTGAAGCTAAGCACAACTTCCCCTTCTGCAGTGCATATGTCGATTGAAAATGAAGATTCATTGCAGGGCGATCCCTATCTTCACGAATAGCATGACCCCAACCAATGAGCACAAAATAGGGATGCCTTACGTTAGATGTCACACAAACGACATTTTCTGGTCTGATATCTCCATCCCGAAAGCCAGCGGATCAGAGGCAGTAGAGAGTGCAGACAAGCAATCATGGCAACACCTAATAGCCTCATCCACACCAAATCTGCCTGAATTTACCATATCAGAAACTGTTTCACCAACTTTCCTTGTCACCAGAATCAGGGTCCCACACAACTGTCATTTCCAGGTTCCAAGGCATCAGATGATGAAGAAGATTTTCAAGAGTTTATCTGTTTAAATGGACAACTTTTAAATAGAAATGGACTTACTTCTG
>JAOQMM010000171.1:909261-919512 GCA_027563515.1 Erythroxylum platyclados | reverse complement strand
TAATCAAATGAATAATATACATCAAATATTGACCAAAAGTAAATTATCTGTCAATTATAGTAATTTATTGATGTATTAATTATATATAAATATGATTCTTATATGAACAAATTCATAGTCTTCAATAACATTATAATATTTATTGTTATAGTCCAAAAATATTAAAATTTTAAGTGTTATAAAAATTATAGAAGAGATTCAATTCCATTTAAAATTTTAAAAATATTATAATATTTTTTTTAAAAAATCGTAAATGATTATCTACATACTGTAATTTTAGTTAAATATAAAATTGTGTTATAAATTGGATCATATAGTCACATAACAATTATGAAAAAAGTGATTTCAATTATTTATAGAGATTATTGATTTTAACCTATTAATTCAAATAAAAATATATAATAAAAATTATTAATTTAATATATATTAATTTATAAAGATTTCTTCCCTTACTATTTTCCATATAAAAATTTTCATTTTGAAAGAATTCCGTTACTTAATAATAAGATTATTATACTAATACTAACAAAATTAATTACGAATATTTTTACTTCTTAATTCTCTTGTAATTATAAGATCTATTAGTCGGTTTCTATTAGGCTTGGCAATGAGTTGAACCTAGCTCGAAAATCTATCTTCGAGTCTACTCGACCCAATACTCGACCAAGTCCAAAACGCTAGGCCTAAACCTGAACGGGATTAGGCTTAGATAGCCCAAAGCCTATTTAGGTTTGCTAAATATATTACTTTTTAAAATTTTAAAAATTAAGAACGACGGCGTTTTTATTTAAAATGACGTTTCAATTAAAATTTCAGGTTTCGTTCCTAGTCAGACCGAGTAGTCCGAGTTCAAGCTCGATCCAAGTTTTGAAATTTTGAAAATATTTGAACCTAATCCAAAGCTTAATTAACTCGATCAAGCCAGTAGATTTCGAGTCGATTATGTTTTGCAATTCCTAATCTCAACAACAATAATAACAACAATAATTCAGCAAAAGTCTCGTCAATACTCGGGTTTTAGAAATGTCTAATATTACGTAACCTTATTTCTAACCGGTCCTACCATTTCTTAGTCTCTATAAACTAAAAACAAATGAAAGTGTGTTGTCTTACCATGTCAAAATGAGCAAAAATAGAAGGATCCCACTTGCTAATTTGCTTCTTGAGAAAACTTCCACTGGTTCTGAACCCATGGAGGCAGAGTATCTTCATCTTCCTCCTTTCACTCTGAGGTTGAGCTTGAGCTTGAGCTTGATCTGCCATCTCTCCTGCGAGCTCAGGCAATGGTCCACCGGATGATCAGCAGAAGCTTTGATGGAGCTTTTTAAGTAGAGTTTGTGCCATTTCTTGGTACCTACCACATGTCATTTAAAGACCACAGCTAACACAGCCTAACAGCTTTTCGTTTCCTCGGGCTTCTTGTTACCTACCACATCCACACCACGTGCAACTTCATAGTCCGCACGCATTTAACCGCACACCAATTTTCAGCTTCAGCTCCTAGTGTACAAGTGAGTGGGCTTGACAATATTGGCCCAGTTTGCCTAAAGTAAATGGATCAAGTCCAAGTAAATTAAAGATGGCAAAAAAAGCTTAGTTCAACCCGACTTAACTCTGTCCGATCCAAAATTAATGGGCGTCTAGCTCGAGTTAATCAGTCTTTGGGCTGACCTCGATTTTTTTTAATTTTGGGATTTAAACTTGAATTGCCCCACTTAGCCCGACTTGAAGCTCAAAATTTTCATAAAAAATGACATTGTTTTAAATTTTAAAAATATCAAAATAAATTTAACTAAGCTTGAAGGCTCATACTCAGTCAAACTTCAAGTCGAGCTTAATCTCAAAAATAAAATTTTAGGTCGAGCTCAGGCATGAGTATGCCTGACTTGACCCAACTCATTGTCACGCTTAGAGATGAAAATGAGTCAAGCTAGCTCGGGCTTAAGCAGTTTTTGTTGAGGCTTGGGCCCAACCTGAGACAACCAAGCCCAACCTAACCTAATTTTGGCTCTTAAGGTGATGGAAATTCCTAAAAATCACAAAGTAGGTGGTTTTATATTAGTAGAAGGAACAAAGGAGGAAAAGAGTAAGCAACTCCATCAACTTTAGATATGTGCACTTTGGTAGAGGAATATGTTGTTTGTTTGTTCATTAGGTAGGTAGACTATATGTTGCTTTTGTTAGGTACATGCTCCAATGATTGAGAAAAACATACCAACCACTCAAAAAGCTTACATAATAACCCCACACCCATGCTTTGTTTTTCCCAATTATAAATAGCAACTCTCCATAATTACATTAACAATCTAATAAAACAAAAAAATTGTTAAAAATTATAACAAAAATTAATTTTTGAAGAATTATAGAAAAATATTTGATGAAGAAATTTTATGTAATTCGTCTTAATTTTTTTTATTACCAATGATTTTAGTAGCCTCAATCACCATTAATTTAAGTCATAAATATTTAAAATTATATGACACAGCAGCAACAACAATAACAATAACAATAATAACAACAACAACAATAATAACAACAAACAACAACAATAGCAAGAGCATCAGTGAGAACTTCACTATAATGCAGGATTTGGAAATCTCTAATAATACGTAGTCTTACTCCTATATAAGAGAAAGGTTATTCTGATTAAAATTATATGACATAGAACGAAATTTCAAATCTAAATAAATAAATGAACTCTAAAATGTTGCTTATAATTTAATAAGGGTTCCACTAATTGAATTTTCAATTCTTACTTATCAAGTAATTTAGGTGCATGTATAGTTTGAAAATTATCACTTGCTCAAATCTTAAGAGTTCTTATGGTTACTTCAAACTTATTCAATGTTAATTAAAAGAAAATTTCTTAAAAGTGAATTTTTTAATTATGGAAAATATTATTATTTAAAATGAGCAATTATATTTTTTTTAATTTGGTGGCTTTACAAGTCAACAAATAATTCTTGTGATATAAGTAAGTAATTTAATCTTTAATAACCATAATGGCTACTAAATTAATGATTCCCTTTTTTTCAATGTTTTAAAAATCGAACCAAAAGTTAAACCAGTAAGATAAGAGATTTAAGGTTTAAAAGGTTCAACCAATATTAGACTTATAAAATCAGCCAAAGATTGAATAAAATTAAAGAATTTGAAAAATAATTGAAGAAGATTATTCTTACCCTATCAACAAATTTAAAATTTAAATAAAAAAGAGACTGTTAAATGAAAGTTAATATGTTTATTTTAGTTTATAAAAACTTATTAGTTTACAAAAACTGATTGATTGATTAATAATCTGGTTAATTTTTAACAACAAAAATTATTAAACTAAATCGAACCAAAAAGTTGGTCAGTTCAAAGTTTTTATTGTTAAACCGGCTGAATCAATTCAGATTTTAAAACATTATTTTCTTTTGTTCTTTAAAGAGTTAAATATATCAAGGTCACTAAACTTATAATTTTGTTTTCATTATTTGAAGAGTTTAATATACTAAGATTTTATGTGATTTTTATTTTTATCTTTATATTTAAAATTATCATTATCTTTATTATATTATTTAGTTTTCATTAAACATCTTTTATAATATTTTATTTTTGCTTAAAACAATGTAGTATTAAAACTTTATGTAAATCGAAAATTCAAATAACAACGGCTAACTTTTAACGGTCACCGAATCGAAGTTCGAAGCTGGAGGTCAGCAGATTTTTCTTTATTTATATAAATTCAAAGGGAATAATTTACCAAAAGAAAAAGGAAATAAAAATGGGAAAGTAGTTTTGAGAGTGGGCTCCACTTCCGACACGATAAAAGTACCTCACCCAACCCTAGCATATTATGAATTTTGCTATTCGCCCATGTTCTATTCCTTAAATTACACGTTTTGCCATCGTTTTCGTACGCTCTCATCCACTGTCATCACCGTAATGCGAATTTACATCCTTACTCTTAATTAATAAAAAATTATTTCTAAATATTATAATTATTATTATTTATATATAATTAATAAATCATTTGATATATATAACAATTCATAATTTATTAAAGGCAGCGTTATGTAATAAAGCCATAGATGAGGGCTTGTTTCGTCAATTACATTCTTATAGTTTTTCCTTAAATTAATTGAATATTAAATTGAAGTTAAACTTAAAATAATCAATTTTAAGCCAAAACGAGGGCTTGTTTCGTCAATTACATTCTTATAGTTTTTCATTTTTTTGAAAAAATCAAAACCAATAATGTAACAGACGCGATTGACAGTTGTAGGGCAACGTAGGCCCAGTCAGCATTAGTGGAACGTTTGATAGCACAAACACATAGCATCCTTTTTCACGCGCATTCGTCTTTCTGTGAGTTTAACGGAGCGTATTGATTGGTAAATGCGTATCACGATTCACGAGGACGCGTGGAAGCTCCGTCCACCCAACGTCTATAACTCCTGAGAACTTAGGATTCCGACACGTCGTTCAAAATTCAAAATTATTATGAAATTAATATTTCTTAAATTTGTGATAAAAAGTTAAAATTTTTTCATATTTTTCTAATAAAATAAGAAACATCTCTCTCCTCATAATCAGCTAATCAATCATTCCAAGAAGAGATCGCTTTTCAGTGAGCTTGTGTGTGTTCCATTATAATCTCTTGCATTATTGCAATTACGTTATTGTCGTGTTTCTTCTTCCATTTCTGTGGAGAAGAAGAAGAAGAAGAGAAAGATAAGGTCTTTTTCTCATCTGGGTCATCTGATTTCCTGTGATTTTTTGTTTTTATTTTGGTGGGGTTTTGTTGAGCAGTCGATTGATGCATTGAGAAGTAATGTGGTTGTAGCAATGTTCTGTACTTCTGTTGACTCGATTCTCTTTTCCATCTTTTTGATCATTGGCGGTGTTTGTTTGATGCCTGACTATGGGTGAATTTTGTTGTTTTCTTGGACAAAAAGGGAAGCTTTAGGTTCTTGAGTTTTGGGAACTTCATGGGTTTTCCTTTCGCCAGAATTTGGTATAAAGGGTTTTTCATTGTTTTGTATTCTGTATCCGAAATTATGGTTCTTTTCATAGATTCATGATCAATGGCAGTGTGGTTGCTTTGTTGAGTTTATGCGTTTAGAGTTTCTGTCTTTGTTAATCTTCTTCATGTTTTTGTTGGTGGATAAGTGCCAGTTAGGTGGATATTTATTATATTAGGTCCAAAGAATAGTTTTTATTTCCTTTTGTTTTGATAGTCTGTTTTTTTCATTTTTTTAAAAATTTTTCTTGTGGTTCTTGTTGGACAATGGTTTCAAGACTTTTGGGATTGCCTTAGAACCCGTATCAGCGAGTTGATATAGTTGCTGGATACTTGGATCTGATTTTCAGACCTGTTTTTCTCTTCATAGGTAATGTCTGAAACAATGTTTGATACAACTTCGTTCTGTTCGGTTACCAACTTGATAAAGCAACTACTTCCTAATTGCCCTATATGGTGGAAGAGTTTGTAAGAAGTTGGACTACTTGGTAGAATTAGCGTATGAAGGGCGGAGTCTTGATGATTTGGTATTGAGGGAAACTAGATAAGAAAGTTAGAACTTTTGACTTTTTTGACTTAGATGGCGATATGTAAATTTAGAACGGTTCAAAATCTAGCTTAGAAAAACCTGAAAACTTATTTACACCAGCATGCAGTTTGCACTTCCTTGAATTTAGTTCAAGTATCTAATTGTAAATCTCTTTTACTTATTCTTTCTTTTGGTACTTTAGTGTACAAGAATGTGTATTCCTACTGCTTATCATCTCATATTTCGGTCAAACAATCAAAATAGTTGCATAAGTGTGTGAATGCTGCTGTTAAAACATTTCATACGTGTATAAGTATTTGTTGTTACTGGCATTCCCCAAAATTTAACTGCTTATAAAATTTATGTAGATATTGAGCCGCAGAAGCCGCATGTCATTCATGACTGCTGTAACTCCTTTATGGAGTGAAGACCACTAAAATGCATATTTAATAGACCAAATATTTTGAAATACTGTTTGGAGTTCTATCAAAAGTTGGCAGAAATTGAGCTTCGAGTAATAATGCCTTAGGCTTTAAAATGTATAACAGTTTTATGAAGGGAAAGATTGGTCCAGAAAAGAAATGGTGGGAACACTGAAACCTAATTCTTTGACATAAGTTAAGAGCACATTTCACTCTGAAAGGGTTGGGTGGACTTTCTGTTATTTACCACGTTGTTGCATCAGGAGTGATTTTTCTCTTTCATGTCTTCCTCTAACATCAACTCATAAATTGTACTTGGATTTGCTTGTTTCAAAAGTCTCCAGTAATAAGTATTGTGCTTACTTTAGGTTTTCACTTGGACTTTGGCAGCAGAAGTACATTAATCACTATCTTAATTCACATTTGTGCTGTGGGAGCTAAGTCAAGCCAAAATGTAGAGATGAATGTTAGCTTGTGCGAATATTACTAGCTTTTGTGTGATGTTTCTGCATCTGAAGTTAAGGATGTTAGAAGAAGCAAAGAAACCTCTTGTTTTTATTGTTTTGACTAACTTCAAGAACCTAATCATAATTTGTGTTTAGAGGCATCAAAGTTGTTGGCCTTTTATACTTTCCCTGTCTATCTGTTGAGAATGGTCTTTTTCTGGATATTGTAGATATACTGGATCATGATATCCTTTGACTTGGATTGAATTTTTGAAACGTCCGAATTCTGATTATTTGTTTCAATTCTGATGTTCTCTTTTTTTTTTTCAACTTCATTGCATGCTACATTTAATTTTTTGAAATAATCGATTGCACAGATGCTGCAATCAGTATATTTATTAAGTGATTTCTGATATCTTTTAGTGGCCGTTTTCTCAGGGGCTTTATTGATTCATTCCTCTCCAGCAGCAAGGTTAGAGAAGATTCTGTGGCAGATCACCAATAAGTTCTGATTTCTCAACAATAAAAGCAACAACATTTTTTGCTAATTCCTTCTTTTTGTGGATATGGTAATCTATCTTCGCTTGTGTGATTCTCTCTCTCTCTCCTTCTTTGTCTCTGCATCTATCTTAATTTATTCAGTTGAAGTTAAATGCCTTGTCAAGGTGATCAAGGATTGAGAAATTAGCTGTTGATAATTGTTAGCCTAGAAATGCTATGGTATATTAAGTTCTTGCTAAGAAATAAAATTACTGTAATCCCATGTCCATAATGTGATGTGGTTGGAAAGTCATAGGTCTTTCGGTGTAATTTGAATAAATTTTGCATTACAGAAGTGCTTTTAGAAATTCAAACTGACCAAAATGACAACGAAAAGCTCAGATAGATGACAGATATTTGAAGCATTTAAGATTTAGGATGAGCATTTTGCATTTCAAGGCTGAAGAACGTCACTCAATGCTTAACATTATGCATATGACCATATGAACTTCCAACTGTTCACTGTTCGATCACACATCTTACAACTTTTCACAATGTTTGTCCTTTAAGGCAACAAACGAAAATCTTCCACCCAACGTTGTAAAGCAGCTTGCAAAGGAATTGAAGAATCTTGATGAATCCCCACCTGAAGGCATTAAAGTTGGAGTGAATGATGATGACTTTTCAACGATATATGCTGATATTGAAGGCCCAGGCAGGGCATCCTTTCATTCTATTATATATGAAACTTTTCTATATTTTTATCTTTAAGATTTGGCCTCACATAAGATTCTTGGACTTGCAGCTGGTACTCCGTATGAAAATGGTTTGTTCCGCATGAAGCTGTTGCTGTCTCGTGACTTTCCTCATTCTCCCCCTAAAGGTTTGTGGATGGATACCACTATTAATTGCTTCCACTTTGAAATTTTTGTCATCTATTTTTAATGAGCTTGGTTCAAATGCAGAGTCCTAAAGAGTGTGATGGGCTGCTGTAAATCATGCATTGTTCAATTTGATGATGCCTCAAATGTTTAAGTTTCATTGTAATTTACTTACAAGTTATTGAATCCTTGGCATTATCTATTCAGGGTATTTCATGACTAAGATTTTCCATCCAAACATTGCAACCAATGGTGAGATATGTGTCAATACATTAAAAAAGGATTGGAATCCAAGTCTTGGGCTACGACATGTCCTCATTGTAAGCTCTTTTTACATTTTTATTATTTTGTAAGGGACAGAAGCTGCTTGTTGATTTGCCAATTTGATGAAATTTAAGATATTTTGGCATTTGTTTAGTGGTAATTTGTGCTGGCATTGAACTTGGTTATGACAGGTAGTCAGGTGCTTATTGATTGAACCATTTCCAGAGTCAGCTTTGAATGAACAGGCTGGCAAGATGCTGCTTGAAAATTATGATGAATATGCCCGGCATGCCAGGTAAAGCCAAAAATATACATAATTTCGATTTTGCTTTATGTTGAAGTGAATGGATTAGTGGAACCTTACACATGATGTAGATGACAATACTTAAGAGACCTATTGCATTTGGCTGTTGATACTATACTGCAATTTTTGTTGTCATGCCAACAGTTCTAAGATAGGTAACGGCACTTGTAAGAATCAAGTTCTGGAGAATGAGAGTTTATGATATAAACTCTTGCCAAATAAAATTGAAGGGTACCTAAGGACCGAAAAGGGTTCAAAGTACCTTCTCTTTCTCTTCTGGTGCGTCTTTGCATTTGCGACTACTGATCCTAGTAGAAGTTAGAAAAGAGGAGCTCTACAGAGATTATAGAATTTTGTCCTAACTTATTCCTGTAAGCATGCAAAACTGTACTTTTAACTCTTTATAATGCTTCGAAACTCACCTACAGGTTATACACTGGAATCCATGCTAAGCCAAAACCAAAGTTCAAGTCAGGAGCTATCTCGGAGTCAACTACAGCTCTCAATGTTGAGCATAGTAATGCTTCGGTTCCTTGTAGTGACCAGAAGAGCACAGTGGTGCCATTGTCATCCCCATTGGCCCCATGTACAACAGCCACTAAGGGAGGCAACAGTCAGGACCAAGCAACTGCAGTAGCACCAATGTCTGAGCTAGGGGTTACTGGATCAGTACCAATACTTCCGGTGACCAGTACCCAGAAGAAGGAAGGTGGGCCAGCTAAACAAATGATGGTGGACAAGAAAAAAATGGACGCAAGGAAAAAGAGCTTGAAGAGATTATAATGCACCAAGTGGCATGAATCTGTGGCAAATATCTGTTGTTTATTGATTGGATAAATGGGGATATGTTGTGCAAGGAATATTACCATGGTGACAACTGAACTTAATCAATGATCATTTATTCTATTCTCCTTCTATTCTTTTGCTGGTTCCATTTGGTTTTGAGTTTCTATCCTTGGAGAAGCCTGCTTGTAAAGTTTTCCCTGTGAAAATTCTTCCCCTTACTGCAGGAACTTTTAACATTTACGGTAAAAGATTACTCAGCAGATTTTTATATAAATATCTTAGCTTCTCAAGCTTTACTTCTTTTCCTGTGATGAGTTCCATCTGTGTGTAAGATCAAGAAAAAGTCCAAAATTTGCCAATCAATTTCCTGTATAGGACGGGTTTGGTCCTGTGATCCTGTGCAGAGAAAGAAAGAACTTCCAATCTTCCAACTTTAGATACTGATAATCTCTTTATTTGCTGCCACGTAGAGAAAGATACCCTCTTGTTATTGATCACATAAGGCTACTGTTTGATAATGAAATTAGCAGTTAACAGATTAAAGTCTTGATACGCAAATCAACTTTCAATCATGCTTTTGTCTGGATATATGAAATTCCTTGCATGAACAGGACTTTTTCATATCATTCAAAGCTTGATAACATAGCTGACAGACATTTTCAAGTTTCACAAGACACAATAAAGGTAATACAGAACATTCCCACCACCATCAGAACAGATACCATAACCATACCACCCACCAGCTACTACCATTTAAAAGCTTGGTTTAAAAACATGGATAAGGAAAAATGTTAAAGGGAAATAGAGCCATAACATTAATCAACCCCATTCTCCTTTTAATATTTGTTTCTAAATTTTTGATAGAGATGGAGGGAATCACTTGGCCATCATAACTTTGACAAATTCCTCATAGTTTATCTGACCATCTCCATCAACATCAGCCTCCCTTATCATTTCATCAACTTCTTCATCCGTGAGCTTCTCGCCGAGGTTTGTCATAACATGGCGAAGCTCAGCAGCAGAGATAAAACCATTCTGATCCTTGTCAAAAACTCTGAATGCCTCTTTCAGCTCCTCCTCGGAGTCAGTATCCTTCATCTTCCTGGCCATGAGGTTCAGGAATTCAGGGAAATC
>JAOQMM010000171.1:887277-898083 GCA_027563515.1 Erythroxylum platyclados | reverse complement strand
ATAATAGTTTTGAGAATAAATTTTAAGGTTAAATAAACTAACCTTTTTTATTTTAATTTTTGTATTTTTTAAAAATTATTATTTATCTCTTATAATGTTATTTAGCTACTATATAATTTTATGTTATTTTTAGTTTTTCTATCTATTTTTAATTTAAAATGTATAGTATTATATTTTTATATTTCAATACAAAATTGATTTGTGTGGACATAAAACTAATGAAATAAACCATATCAATAATTTATAGTTTTCAAATGAGCTGAATAAATTCAAAAGTCTTAAAATTTTTTGAGATTTTTTTAATTTAATGCCCAAATTTTTAAAGTTTTCAATTTAAAGATTAATCTTTCAAAATTCATATAAATTAAATTAAACGTTATTTTTCCTAGTGTGTCATGTAAATGTACATGTAAGTGACATTTATTAGACACGTTACATCAACAAAAATAATTTTTTAATCTTATTTATACATGTTTTAAAAGATTACTTATTGAATTAAAAATTTCAAGTTTTAATATAAATTTAAAAACCATAAAAGATTAAGAACCGTCTAATTTGTTTTCCCTATTGAAATTATAAACATCAAAATAAAAAATTAAATTAGAAGAGATTATTATAATTAACCCTAAACTTTAACTTGTAATATATATATATATGTGTGTGTGTGTGTGTTATAATATCATTATTGTTAACTAAAATTTGCTAGTTCCAACTTGCATTGAAGAAATGAGATTGAGTTGGACATAAGAAAGACCTAATTTTCAGCTTTATAAGGCTTTTACTTCATGTGGTCTTTGATTAGTCTTTTTCTTTTTCTTCTTTGATATTCCTTGATTACTTTGCTTTTTCTAGCTTTCCTTTTCCCCTTTGACTGAATCATGAAAGGGACAGACCATCCATGATCCAACCTTAAAGTAATATCATGACCGGTTAATTCATTTCAAGTCTGAACACTATACACACACACATATATAAGGGGAGATAATAATTTTAAAAGTCTAATTTGTTAAATTTTTTAAAATTTTCAATTTAGTAATTAAACTTTTAAAATTTATACAAATCAGGATAAAATGTTGTTTTTACTAATGTAGTTAATAGTGAATATTCAAGTGACATTTGACAGATATATCACATCAGTAAAAATAATTTTTATCTCATTTATGCAATTTTTAAAAATTAATCACTAAATTAAAAATTTTAAAAAATTTAGTACTAAACTAAAAAATTCTAAAATGTTAGGCATTGTTTAATTTGTTATATATATATATATTAAATGGGAGATAATATTTTAAAAATTTCTAGTTTTTAAACAATTTTAAATTTAGTGTGAAACTTTATAAAATTTTCAATTTAGTGATTAAAATTTCAAAATTCATACAAATTAGGTTTTAACATGGTTTTTACTGATATGGTTAATAGATGAATAATCACATGACATTTGACAGACATACCTCATCGTGAAAAAGTAAATTTTTTACCAGATTCATGTAAATTTTAAAAAATTAATCATTGAATTAAAAACTTAAAAAAAATTAGGACTAAATTAAAAAAAATCCTAAAATGTCAAGCTTTGTTAGGCCTTCTAAAGGGTGGCTAAAGTTTGAGAATTCTTCATTTTTGGTTAGACAAATCACTTCTGATAATGATCATTATTTCAATGCATGAACTAGAATTGGAAGATGGTTTTTGATTTTTTTTCTCTTTTTATGATTAAAGGTATTGTAAGAACTGTTTCCCATTTTCAGAATTGTACTTTGTAATAATTACACAAGAGTAGTAATTGTGTCTCCCACTTAACCGATACAAATGGTCTGCAACACCAAAGTTGCTTGCTATGATTGTTAATTTAGAATCCTAAAACAAAAAGCAGCTCAAGCCTTCCACTTGACTCTACCAACTAACTATATCTCCTCCCCAAGATCGTGGAATCCCAGTTTTTTTTTATGATTATCCAGAGAACTGATTCAACACAGTTTCCTTCTATGTTCTTTAATTTGTTTATAGACATTGTTCAAGTTTCCTGATAATCACAAGAACTCTAACCGTAGTAGAATTTGTTGAAGGAAACTTCTGCTAACTGAGTTATTAAGATCATTGAAAACTTGGAATGGAGAGCTTTCACACAAAAGGGTATTGAATGTAATCGAAATGAGTGTAAATAAAACTCACCTGTCATGGCGCTGCAATTTTTGAAGTAGTCGTCAAGCACTGAAACTGAAACCGGACTTGGAGCTGGCTGC
This sequence comes from Erythroxylum platyclados, assembly GCA_027563515.1. Classification (NCBI taxonomy): domain Eukaryota; kingdom Viridiplantae; phylum Streptophyta; class Magnoliopsida; order Malpighiales; family Erythroxylaceae; genus Erythroxylum; species Erythroxylum platyclados. Next base: position 895,843 of record JAOQMM010000171.1, on the reverse strand, counting down.
ACCAACTGATTATTGCCCTTTTGATCACTAACACTGTTCACAACCTCTATCATCTTCTTCAAGGTTTTCAGGTCCTCATCACATTTCTGCAGAGCTCCCAACAGTATCTGTCTCTTCTCTGCCACCGTCCCTTGATCGTCTTCTAACCCCATCAACCTTGTCACTAGAGCAGTCGAAGGTGGGAGTTTTTCTGGGATTTTTAAAGGGTCTGTAGCTCGTCTGATATCTGCTGATAACGTTGGACTTCTCGGAACATTGCCTGCGAGTTTCTGAAGATCTTCATCTTTGTTAATGGTTTGTTGCTGCTGTGAAGAAGAAGAAGAAGGTGATGCTTCCTTCTGTTTTGTTGGAGAAGGAGCTAAACTACTGCTCTTTCCCTGCTTCTTCCCTGCAGGATAAAATCCATCAAATGAAATTAGTTGAAACAATATGTGCATGGATAGTTAGTTGAGTTGATTTTACTAACCGAAGGTGATGAATCTGCGGCGATTTTGGTGCTTGGAAACTAGCTTAAGAATGGCGGACATGCAACCAATCTTCTTGGCATGCATATTCTCAGGAGTAGGAGAACTTTCCCGCCGGTAAGATGATGAATGCAAAGCATCTTGTTGCATCATCATCATCTTCAGTGTCCGACCCTAGAAATGACTGTATGTGTTTGTTACACCTCTCACAGAATAGATTAAAAAGCATATCATGAAAAGCTTCAAGGAGCTAACGTTAATGTCATTGAGAGAAGGGAAGTTGTCTTACCTAAAAGCACAGGATAGTAAAGAAAAGGTTAGGGATAAGGCTTAGGTAAAGGAGTTAAAGCTAATAATAAGCCATGCACGTGGATTGTTTTTAGCTTTCCTTTTCCTTTTGCTGATTTTCATGGAAATTTTATTAATGATCGGTAGACTTGACAATTAAGGAGGGCAATCGGTAGTGCCAAGCTCGAGTCTACTCGAGATTTTGCGCATTGGACTCAATTAAATTTATTTAAAAAATTTAAAAATTAAAAACAATATTATTTTATGTAAAAATTTCAAATTTGAAGTTGGATTGAGTTGAAGGTGCTCGAACTCGAAGCCTTGTCAACTTGGGTCAGATTAGGCTATTTTTAGCCATTACTATTAACAATGTGCTAAGTTTGAGCTTGAGTATGACCTAAAATTTTGTGTTTGACCCTAATCTTGATCCAAAACTTGATCGTGCTCGAGGCTCCCCACTTAAAATATGATTGAGTTCAATTAAGCCTGAGTTAAACTTAATTTAAATATATAATTTTAACTTTTTAAAATTAAAAATAACATTATTTTATTTAAAACAACATTAATTTATTTAAAATTTTTAAACTTTGAACTGAACTGGGTAATATGAGGTCAACTCAAAGCTCAAATTTAAAAAAAACATTAGTAAAAAATTAGGTTCGAACAAAAATTTTCATTCCTAATATTACATTATATTCTTTTAATAGAACATATTTTATAATTATTATATAGAAAATATATACTAAATTAAACTTTAAAATTGTAAATAATTAATATTGTATATTTTGAGTAAATTAGTTAACAAATCAAGTGATATGTAAAATAATATTTATGGTCAAATAACTAATGATGTCGAGAAATTGAGTAATGCTACAATGCTAATACTTTCACTTATGGTTTTTTTTCCTCTTTCTCCTTTTTTATTTAGCATTGAGAATTGAGATTGTATTTTATCACTTTGAGTGTACTCCAATCAATCTTTTTTTTTAGTAGTTTGAGATAAAAAAATATATTATATTATATCTTTATGTGATTTAAATTTTTAAATTGAAATTTTTATATGTAAAATTATTATTTAAGCAATTCTAATATTGTTTAAATATTGAACAATTTCTTTATATCATACTTTGTTATTTTTTTATTCATAGATTATAATTCTACAATAATGTTGCATTAAAATTTAAATTTTTTAATATTATATCATTTTGATTAAAAGAATAAATAAAAATTAAACTAATTATGACAATAACAAACATGAAAATTAAAATGAAGAAAAAGTCAAATTACATATGATCTCATTGCATTCAACCTTTAAAAAACTAAAATGAAAAGGTTCCTTTTATGATTGGATTTAACTTGTAAAATTGGTGTGGAGAAAGTGAATAATGTCTCTTTTATTAACAATCATAACTTCTTATTACTCAACTATTACTCGAATTAGAATTTGATTAAGCATTCAAAACATCAATTAAACAACTTCATGAGACAAAATTTAGAAAGTGAACCTCGAAAGAGTTCATATGGTAATTGTTATTAAGAACGATATCCAGCTTGAAGCTCAACCTAATTTGACTTAATCTAATTAAACTTTAGGTCGATCTTAGATTTAGGAGGTTAGTTCGAGAGTCGACCTAACAGTCTAAACAACTCATACATTTTATTATAAAATAATGTTATTTTGATAGTTTTGATTAGACTCGAGTTGCATTCTTAAAGTGTTAAGTAGAGCCAAATCAACTATATAAAGGAAGTGAATAAGACAATGAGTCCTCATTTTCAAGAGCCTTACCACCATCTAACAATGTAGTTTGGACTAGGCTCGACTTGGGTTGCATCGGTCAGGAGCTAGATCACCTACACAAAGGAAGTGAATAAGGCAATGAGTTTTCATTTTTCAGGAGTCCTGCTCCTGCCACCATCTAACATGGGGTAATGTGCCTCAGCTTTGAAGGGCATATGTCCCTCTCCATGCTTCATAAAGACACCATTGATCCTCTGAAAAAACAAGGTCCAGGCATGCATGGGAAACGCATGATTTTAACAGGGGAGGGAGTTCCTTTTATCTTTTTTGTGGAACGGTGGAATAGTACATGACAGGGACCATGGTCTGTCCATATGATCACTTTAATTATAGTATTCTCAGTTTCCTACTTGATGGTGTTTGTAAAAGTAAATGTTCCATAATTGGGTTTTGGTGGAGTCAAAAAATAAAATAAAATGGAGGTTTGTAAGTGTAATAGTTCCACTTGATGTTTTAAAAATCGAATCGAAAGTTAAATTGGTAAGATAAGAGATTTAAAGTTTAAAAGATTCAACTAGTATTAAACCATTATAAAACTGACTAAAATTAAATAATTTAAAATATAATTAAAAGAGATTGTTTTTATTTATCAAAGAATTTAAGGTTTAATTAAAAAATAGATCGTTAAATAAAAACTAATCGAATTATTTTGGTTTATAAGAACTTATTAATTTACTAAAATTGACCGATCAATTAAAAAATTGATCAATTTTTTACAACAAAAGTTATTAACGTAAATCGAATCCGAAAGTTGAAAACAAAACTAAAAAGTTGAACAATTCAAAGTTTTTATGATTAAACTGGCCGAACGCGTTAAGTTTTTTTATCAATGGTTTCACTACATGAAATATCACTTTTGGCTACGTTTGTTGAAAACCGAACTGCAAAGTTGGACAATTCAAGATTTTTATGGCTGAATCGACCGAACTTGATAACTATTTTAATCATTGGTTTCACTACAACAAATGTCACTTTTAGTTACGTTTTAAATTTCGTAGCTAAAAGTGACTCTTTGGCTACAAAATTTAAAAATCATAGCTAAAAGTAGCATTTTGGCTACAAAATTTAGAAATCGTAATATATTGAAACAGCAATTTAAAATTTTTACTTTCGTGAGTTTTTAATGACTATTAGCTACGTTTATTTAACTATAATTTAAATTTAATAGCTAATAATTTTTAGCTACATTTTTCATTGTGAATAAATTTTTGTAGCAAAAAAGTTTTAGCAACAAAATGACTTTCGTAGCTAAAACTCAAATCTTTTCGAGTTATCAGCTAAGTTTTCTATTTTTTGTCGATTAAAAACTTTTGTCGTCGCCAAAAGAACGCATCATTTTTTACACTTAAACAATGTTATGGAGAGTTTTAGAGAAACTAGTAAAGTTATTTTTTTGTGACTGAAAGGTCATGAATTCAAGTCACATAAATAACATTTTTGTGAAACGTAAAAAGAAAGTTGCATACAATTGATGATCCTCCTCCAACCCTTGTGAATTAGGAGCCTGATGCACTGAAATTTTCCTCTTAGTTTTCATTAAACATGAGTGTTGAATAATGATTGACAATATGTCGGACGGAATTTGACTTTAGGAGTGGTAATGGCCTAGTATGAGGCTTGATCGAGCACCGAGCCTAAGGAGCCTAAACCTTACTTGTTATCCATTCCGTTTTTGGAAAAAAATTAATTAAAAAGTAAAAAACGACATTGTTTTACTTATCGAAACTAAATTTAGCATGAGGTTTTGATTTTTTGAAAAACATTATGCTCTAGGCTCGGTCAAACTGGGCTAAGTTCTAGCTTAATTGCTAAGCCTAGTTTTTTTAGTTTTTTAATGATAAAATACATAGATTTGCTTTGTATGTTAAGAAAACTTAGAAAAACTCTTGGATCTTTAAAATTCTTTTAAATTTTTTTTCTACTTTTTAGTTTTTAAGAAAAACCTTTCTTTTAGACTTTGATTACAAAATAAAGACGAAAGATATAAAGCATGAATATCAAAAGGGAACTCATCAGATATGACTAATATAATAATCTAACTAAGTTCTTAACTTGATTCAAACTAATTAATTTTTATTTAAATTAATAATTAAGATAATTATAATAAATTATTAGTTTAAGATGGATTTAATTAATTTAATTTGAGTTTAATGGCTGAATTAAATAGTTATATAAACAATATTTGATTAATATACATCTAATATTTATATGACATGTGTCGCATCATTTTTTTTAACAAAATTTTAAGAGAAGAGACATTTAAAAAAATTGAAAACTAAAAGAAATTTTTTCGAAAATTTTAAATATCAAGGAGTTTTTCTCAAATACTCGTGTCTTTAAAGTTTAAGGCTGAAATAGCCATTTTAGAGAATTTTTGTAGAACGATTTCGTTTTGGGATAGAGTTCGGATTGCCAAAAGCCATCTGGACTGAGCTACAAACTAACCCCAAGCCTGAACCCCGATAAAATAGAGTCTATTCTGTTGACTGCAGACAGGGCCTTACTGTTTCTGTCGTTCCTGATCTTTGAACCTTACACAACTAATTATCCTGAAGTTGAGCGAGCCCATATAAGTTGGCCCATCAGTTCATCAGATGCTTGTCTCAGGTTTTTTCCATTCCACAGACAAGGAATTCATGGACTTTAGTTCTAATTTATTTGAATAATGTACCTATAAAAAGTCATCGAATATCTCTTCATGTTCTTAAGATCTGAAACTCCTGATGTTATTGTTGGATCAAATCTGCCAAGCCATTTGAACCAATCCCTAATTTTCCGTACAACCGCTAAAGAATAAACCAATAGGTCCTCCATATTAGAGCAACGAAACTTTCATATTTTTCCAGTAATATCTGTTAGTGCAAGAACATCACATGTATCTGTCAATGATCTTGATCAGGAAATGAGACAGTAGCAATCTTTACATGCCACTTTTATTAAAATTTGTCACAACAATCAACAAGCACCAAACTTTGGACTGGTTAAAAGCAGTTTAGTTGTCAGGTTGCAACAGAAAAGTAGCTTCAGCATTCTCGTCACTGCAATACAGGCAAGGGTGTTGCTGAAATCCCTGATTTTGTAAGATTTTCCTAGCCATCACAACAATCTGTTTGTTACTCAACTTCCCTGGATGCTCTTTAAGCGCCGTTTGCACTGCATTACTGAATGCTCCATATGCTTTACCACCTGCCTCGACTGGAGTCATATCAGCAGAAGTCTCATCAGCTTGGCATCCACTTAGCAGAATTCCTGCGTCCTTCTCGACAGATTCAAACGAGTCCATTTCCAGGCGTGGTATCCTGAATTTGACGCTGGAATCTTCCCCAAAGTACTCTAGCAAGTGAGTCCCAATATCAGATGTGGTTATATGTGTCAGTGATGAAAGGTGTTGCATAATAGATTCAAATGATATGGTTTTTGGCCTGTGTTGAGAAGGAGCTGTGAGATTGGTTATGGCTCCTGAGGGTCCAATTTGTTCTTTTTCTTTGTCAATCAGGCCACCACTGTGACATGAATCTGACAGGACTGTGAAACTTGCTCCCTTTGGCAGGCGGTTCACTAGATGCCTGAAGTCCACATCTGCATATATGAACAATAAAGCTTCATTCAGGGACATTCAGGACAATATTCCATGTAATTCCTGACGAAGGAGGTGTCACTAACCTGTAATGAGATTAAAATCGCAGGGAACAATAGCCTCATCCTGCCTGAACCGATGTCCACGCTTCATGGAAGGAATTCTGGTTCCATGTCCGCTATAATGGAAGTAAAGAACATCACCATCTTCAGCCTGATCAATCATCTGACTAAGCGCATTCCTGATATTGGAACCTGTAGGCATGACAGACGACCCTGGTGCATCTGTCAGGAGCTCAATGTTGACAGGATCGAACCCAAAACGTTCCACGAGCATGTCTCTCATGGCTAACACATCGTTTATGCACCCACGCAACTCATTTCTTGTGTTGGGATAGTTGCAACCCACCAAAACAGCCATCCTCTTCTTTCCCTTCTCCATTTTGAATCAAAATCCCAGATCAGAAGCAAGAACTGGATCTCCTCAGGTGTTTGCTCTTCTCAAGATCGATTGCTTCAGTTTATGTATGTATGTTTTGTGTGCTTCTCAGCTTCCTTTCATGTTCAAGTAATCTTTCTACGTACATCACATTAGTTGACTTTCAAGCAATGTTGATCGGTTTCTTATACGATAGACATAATAATAATAATAATAAAACATGTTTCAGGCTCCTGTCATATTTCAGTCTACAAGTCTCGAAGTTCTTACCATCTTCTTGCTTGTTTATACCTTAAGAGTAAATTTTAGATGCATTAAAATAATTATATTTCAAGTTAAAAAATTGTTGGACGTAGTTTCATTTATTTTAAAAAATATTTTTATTATTTTAAATTTTTGAGAAAATTTAAGTTTTTGACTGACTATTATATATTTAATAGAATTTGCAGAACTTCTCCACCCAATTTTAATAGTATTAATTGAAAATAAATGGGTAGAAATTTAATAAAAGATTATTTTTAGATTTTGTGTTCTCAAAATTTTAAAATAACTTAAAAATAGATCTCACGTGTCAACAAGATTTTTACTGGGAGTTATTATTGTTATTGTTAAAAAAAAATTCATTGAAATAAATATAATTTATAAGCAAATTTTGTAACTTTACCTTATTTTGCAAAATTGCTCGATAGCAATTAATTGAATATCTCTCAATCATATGTGAGTTGTTAATCTGTTTGCTGTTTCCAACAATAGCTTCTCTTAAATTAGTGAATTTCAGTAATTATAATTGTCAAATAAAAAGATTATTTAAAAAATTATGCTTTTTTTAATATTATAACTATTATAACTATCAGTTTGCAAGTAAAAATTAGGTGGATGTTGCAGACGTGTGGAACAATCAAAAGTCATAAACTTTGCTATTCTCTTGCAACTATGCTCACATCATAGCAACTGTGTATTACCAAACTTCCGTCTGAGTTCTAACAATGGCTTCCAATTTCTGTAAGCATACACAGATTGCCTTTAGAGCAAAGAAAAAGAGAACTTTTTTTAAGATGTGTCTGTGTGCTTTGGATCAGGAATATGAGATCCTTTCACATTAAAGCTACTTGTTTCACTTAAATATTAGTCAGAACCTTCATCAGGATTTCTTGTGGTAGCAGATACAAAAAGCAGAGACTTCATTGGCTTAACAGGCTATTTGCTTCCCTAACTGCAGCTGTGGGACTTGGTTCCGAGTGACTTCGGACTGGACCAGCCCAATTTCTCATTATTGGTCATACCTGAAAAAATTTATTAAACTCAAATCTAATCAAATCGAAGTTGACCTGTTCACTTCATCAATAAAGGCATTTAGTAAATAGGAGTCATAACATCAACCTTTTCATCACAAGAGTGAGGTTCATCTGTTATACCTTTCTCATTTGCTGTAAGTAACACTTTAAAATGGGATGATCACTTTAAACTGGGATGATCATATCGTTGTCTAATATTAATTCAACTTGTATTAAGCAGTAAAGATTTACCATTTGTTTCACAGGAACCAAAAGGCCATGGAAATTACCAAGTTCTATGTACGCAAACTGTAAATTGCAATCTTATGTAATTTTCTTGATCCTGTAGAATGTCTAGCACTAACATTTCAAGCATAAATAAGGAGAGAAGACAAGAGAAGTAGGAACAAGTTTTATATATAAAGAAAAAGGAAAGCTAACTCAAAAATCTTTCCAGACTTTATAATCAGTAGTTGAACTGCTATAATTGATCAAACTATCTTGGCATCCAATAAAGAATGTAGTATGTACAGAATCCACATTCACTAAAGCATGGGCTGTTCCACTTGGACTAGCTGCAACAGCAACTTCATCTGCACCAATGGTAACTTCTGCATAACCTTTATCGACTATTTGATTGTTCTCCAGCTGCAATTCGTCAATTACATGAAATGAGCATAGCAAAGTTGCACAAGAATGTCAAGAATCTCAATCTGTAACCAAT
>JAOQMM010000171.1:868459-887177 GCA_027563515.1 Erythroxylum platyclados | reverse complement strand
GCTGCAATTCGTCAATTACATGAAATGAGCATAGCAAAGTTGCACAAGAATGTCAAGAATCTCAATCTGTAACCAATTCGTTTTCATTTCAAAATCTTAAATTTATTCAGCCTCAATCCAGTCGTCAGAAGTTCAAAATAAAAAAATCTTATTGTTATGCATCTTTTGGGGCATTGGCATCATTGAACATCAGTCTACCTGTTAACAGAAAGTGGGTTGAACTGTAGAAAAGCAATGCATGTCGGGAAATAGAAGAACAGTGTGAACTTTCGCAAGTTTGCTCAAAACTTAAGCACAGGGACTGTTTCCTGGCACATTGTGATACAGAGGTTTCTCTGTACCACAGGAATCTATGTTCTCTGAAACTGTGACCAAAAGATAATTTCTAATAGCGAGAAAGCCAGCTCGCTATAAAGATCAAAGGAAAAACCTTTGAAACTCAAAAAAGAAGCAGTTTTCATGGCTAATTTCTGAAGCTATTCGAAACAATTGAACATCAAACATCTATATGAAACTATTAGGCATATATTTCGACTTTTGAACTTCTGAAAGGTTGTTTTTTTTAGGCAATATTTAGAAGTAAGAAGATTGGCCTAAATAAAGGAACAGAGAGGATACCCTAAATAACGTTTTGGCACCCCAAATGACAAACGTCTCGTTACAATCATGGTGCCTGTGATTTCCCCTCACAGCACCAGGTCGTATTTCACCAACATGAACTGAAGAACAAGACACTGCCCCGCCTGTACATAAACCAAGATAGATGAACATAGACATCAAATAGCTCCAAAGTTAACTCAAGAAGATTCCTTCTTTTGCGCAATACTAACAGTACAGAACCAAAATCTTACTCAGAAGGTCACAAAAGAAAATATCAATGAACACAGTACTCAAGCCCCAATTCCCAACTCATTAAGTTTCGTTCAAAGATGGAAAATTCAGGAGACAGACAACGAAGTCGCCTTTAAGCAATCATATCAAAGGAATCAACCCAAAGCCAAGATCCAAAACAACTGCTAAAACTTTAGATATGAAAAAAAGAAGTAACCTTTAATGCCATATTCGAGGGCAAGTGAGACAGGATTGAGAAGCCAGCCACGGTTGTCCTTAGTGATAGGAGAAACGGAAGACCCAGATGGGAATTTGATCAAATTGGCCATCAAGTATTCTTCTTTGCTCCAATTGCCCTCCTGGAGTCTATCAAGTGAACCGGAAGACGACGAGAACTTTGAAGAGTGTTGAAGCCTGAGAGAGACCCAAGTCAGGAAAAGTAATATAGCGAGCAACAAAGGCAAGGCATGGGGCTTCCTCAAGAAGTGTTTGACAGACGAGAGAGCTGAGAGGTTTTGGACCTGAAATGGATTGTCTATGCCACTACTACTGCTCCTCCTAGGGTTTGCCATTTTCTCTTCTCATCACAAACTTTCTCTACCAAATCTCATTTTGTTAACACTTCAAAAAATTTGTCCTCTACATATCACTTTCCATTTTAACAGAATGTTTTGATTTCATTATCAAAAGCCCAAATCTTATATTCTGAATTATTTCCTCCTTTTTCTCCTGTTTTTCTGTTGCCTCTTTCAATCGCTTCTAACATCTTCATTCACGTGAATATGACATGAATGCGTATTAGTACGTTCCGTTTAAGATTGGCCAAAGGGATACTGTTTAAGCCTTGTCCCGCTTTGGCCCAGTCCCCGATTAACAGGCGAGGCCTTGGTTGACTGACCCTTGGGCTTGACTTTTTAAAAAATCAGATCTTGGGTCGGTCTAGGGCTTGGGCTACCCAAGTCAAACCTGACCTGACATTATTATAAAAAATGATGCCATTTTGAAATAACTGACATCATTTTCTATGTTTTTATTTAAAACCAAGCCAAGTTAGGGTTCAGTTGTCTCAGGCCATTTCGAACTTGGGCTCGGGCCCATTGTTATCCTAATTAGCAACTGATCTGATCAGACTCGAGCATGAGAAAATATGTGTTTGGTCTAGATTTGACCCAAAGTTTGATCAAACTTGAGGCTCTAGACTCGAGTTTGAGTTTAATTGAGTTTGGACTGTCAAAGTCTATTTAAAGTCATTAAATATAAATTTTTTAATTTTAAAAATTTTAAATCAAGATCTTTTCATTTAAGAATTTCGGACTTCGAATTCGACCTAGACCATCCATTTTTTTTAACTTATAGGTGACTTAAAGTTTTATCGATTTTAAGTCGATTTGATAACAAGTTGAGTCAAATTAGGTTATATATTTTTTCATAACACGATCTTATTCCAATCCAAAACTCAATTAAGTTCAACACGTTGCAAAGTAATGTCGTTTTAGTTTAAATGATCAAAACGACATTATTTTTCTTAAATTTATATATTAAAATGATATTATTTTAGATAATTACACGAAAGTATTATTTTAGTGAAAATATTAACATGTATTCTAAAATTAATGAATAAAATTTGAATTGGTTGAGTTTTAAATTTAGAGGCATTGATCTAAATGCCATCTAAAATCTACATACTTATTTCAAGTTTAAGAAAAATTCTGAAATCCAAAACCAAATTTTATAAAATTTGAATCCGGTCCTATCCGTTGCCATAGTAATTCATACAAATTCTCTTATGCAAGTGGAATAAGCATAGTTTTTAGCAAGTCATTAGTCAGAAGACGCCAAAGGTTTAAATCTCTTCTATTGAAGGTTTAAACAATGACAAAACCTACCTCATTAAGCCTTTCTAATAAACTTTCAGATAATTATCGGTCAACAACACATTTTACGTTTATAAATAAAGTAATTAACAACAATATCCTAGTAAAAATCCCGCTAAGACATGAGGTATAAGGAGGTTTAGAAGTACGCAGTCTTATTTCTCTGACTAATAAGATTAGCTTAACTAACTGTTGTGATCATCAAGAAAATCACTAATAATGCTTTAGGAATTGGTTAAAGTTATAAGGATTTCTCTTCTTATCATCAGGAATTGCTTGTCAGAGTTGTGGTCCGTATCTTTCTGAATTGTGATACAACAACAAAATCAGGACAACACTTCCTGGAATTCAACTGAGGATTGAGCTATGAAATGTTCTCGTCAGGTAGAGCTAGAAATGGCTTAAAGGTCATCAGCAGACCGATCACCTCAATCACGTTCAGGATGAAGAACACCATCTGATCACCTGCAAAACAAAGAGAATAAGAACTCTTCACAGCTCCTCTAACCTACAATGGAGGACTGTAAGATCACGAGTTACAGTCTTCATTCAGCACGTATGAATAAGATAAAGCATATAAGGATCCTGATAAGAAGTCAAAATTTTACTCTGGTACTTAGAATGCTCTCTACCTGGAAGAAATGAGGCATCCTGTCGCTTTTGTGCCCATGAAAAGCTGTAAAACACGTTAAGAACAGTCAACTAAGGAAACAATTTGAGCAAATTATAGACTGAGAATAGGGTGCATATGCAATGATTGAATGAGCTCAGCTCAGGAAAGATCTAATCTATTTGTTTATGAATCTCAGGGAAAACAAGAAAATTGGTTGGTACAGACCAGAAAATATGAATCTCTCAGGAAAAAAACCTGTAATCAACTTGCTGATACTTACAAAGCGCCACCTGCAGCTGGTCCAAATGCTTTGAAAAAGGACTGACCTGTCATTGAAATCCCATTTGCAGCTCCTCTTTGTTCTTGTTTCTATCATTTTTCAGGCAAACCAAAACATTTAGAAATTAGAATACCTGATATGAGTAAAGAAATATCAGAAACATTGAGAGTACCACAGCTCTATTCTGTAGAAGGAACAATCCTGTCGTGATTGATACCTGCATAATTGAGAGAATCATAAACATAAATATAGTTCTCATAAACACAATTAGGCATTATGTTATAAACTGAGTGGCACAAAAAGGAGAAGAACTTCTCAGTTGGATCATGTACTTACAGAGAGGGCATTCTTCAGTATAGATGCAGAATCAAGAACTAGAGTGAGACTCAGGCCTTTTAGCAATGCTATAAATGGATAGCTAGACAGCAGTGGAATGGTAATGACCTTCAAGTAAAGAAGAGGAAAAAGATTATACCAATAGATCAGTTCAAAGACAAGAAAATCTATGGGAGTTGATTTAAGAACTTACTGCTCCTACTCTTGATATCATCACAGGCCCCACATTTCTCTCTACAACAGGGTAGACAAATAGCTGAAAGAGAAGCAGTCCAAGGCCTGGTAGATGCATGCCAAATAGGAAGAAAATGAAAATTAGCTTCAGCTTGTGATGTTTCATGGAAACACATGTATTCGGAGTTAGAGATGGCAAAAAACTAGAATTGAAGTCAACAAGTAATTCTGATTTGATCGAACTCGAGCTTGATAAATTTTTTCGGACTCCATCAATAATAAGAATTTGGGTATGATAAACTCAATGTCAATGGCTAAACTATATTTGACCATATTCAAACCCGATTAGACTCGAACAACGGCACTAGGCCGGTTGCCAAAGTATTGAAATGTGTCCTCAATGCTTCTGCTTGAGTTTTACTTTAGCTTCATGCCATCAAAAGCTATGACATGCTTGAAGGGCTAGAATCAACATCTTTGTTGCAAACAGAATTCCCAGTAAAAATTATGAAACTGATTATTCCTACCTGAAAGTGCAAGAACTTCACCAACATCTGCAGTAGTATAACTTAACCCTCCATTTCTTCTGGGACTAACAGCCCACAATGAGAAAATCTGAAGAATTTGTTAGTAAGTAAAGCATTGTTTAAGAAAGAACATTGAACATAGCAGAGAAGAAAAAGAATATATCCAGGTCAATAACTTAGCTGGAACATATTCTGAAATTACCTCTGAATAAGCCATGTCATGAAGTTGGAAAACACAGTATGCAATGATTGAGGACATTAATGGCCAATTTTTCAGGAGACTTGGCTTAGAAATTGTGGAATTCTTGTCTGTTCCATTTGTCTGGGGCTTGTATGTTGTGGCTTCTAATGCATCATATACATCATCACTCTCTTTCTCATTTCCTTTATGATTATGCAATGTCTCCTGCATCAGACAGGAACTTGTCAAGCTACACGCAACCTAAGCTCCTAGATACAGGGAACTCACTGACATTAACTTCTATTTACTTACTGGAAGCCAACAGCAAAATACAAATACAGCCAGAGAAAAGACTGAGATCAAAACACAAGGTAAGAGGTATGGAAACCTGCAAAATTTTATCAAATTTAAGGGAAAAAGTGTGAATAATTTGCATTCACTTCCGAGATGGAATATAGTATGCCAAAGTGAAATACATGAACATTTAGATTTACCTCCCAAAAAGAGAATCCTTGGGGAAAATATTTGGATACTTCTCTGCAGGCTAAGATTGTTATTTGATTCAGTGAACAACTCAACAATATAAGCATAACAATTAATATTAGTTCATGGCTTCTATCAGATTAATGTCTCAGAATACATAATAATGCTGAAGGTTTCAGATTACAATACATCAAGATTACCAGTCACATGAAGATAAATTTACCATTGCAAGAAAACCTCCAAGAGCTGGACCAATTACTAATCCAATGCCCCATGATACGCTAACCTGCAATCAATGATGTTTGGTTCAAATTCTCTATCAGCATCATATGGATGAAAGTATCTGATAAAAGGAAATTCTCCTACAATTGCCATTCCCAGAGCTTGATATTCTTTACGGCAAGCTTCCGAAGCGTACGCCTGAAATGTAAAGAAACTGAGAAGATTTAGAATCTCTTCAAGTAAAAGAAACTGCAAAAAGAAATCAGTATTAGTAATCAAATGTTTATGACAGAACATAGATTAGAACATTTGAACCGTGCAAAGTAACATATGAAGCAGAACTGAAACAGAAATTAAGAATCCAGCGATATACCCTCATTGGACCAATTATACCACACAAACTTCCAAGAAGGAACCTTGTACAAATTGCCATCCAAAAGTTTGTACTGAATCCGAAAAGTGTGTTGAAGATAACCCTGGAAAAGTTAAAAACAGTAGAGGACCAAACTGGAGTTTTCAGGATTTCACTTTGGAGGATCATATAAGAAACAGAAATCAAGCATTACTAACACTGCCATTGCTCCAAACAATATGACAGGTTTTCGACCATATCGATCGGCTATTACTCCCCATAGAAAAGAAGTTGATGCTCTTCCAAACATAAATGCAGACCCTTCAAGGAGTTAACACCATCTCATAGATTAAGAGCAAAATATAATATCATACATACGTACATAGATCATTGTATATGAAATATGCTCACCCACATAACCAGCATAGTAGCCAATATCTTCCTCCCTCTCTGCTATATGGAAGTCTTGTATCTGCAGAAAGGTGATGTTCAAGAGTGCCCACATGAGTTATTTTAATAAATTGAACGAAGGCATAACTCATTTCATGAACGTCCTTAGCTTACCATGAAGTAGAGGAACGGGAACAGAGATGATATAGGCAAAGCTGCAACAATCAAAACAATTATTAGATGAGAACATTGTAAGCTTCGGAGATCATCATGAGCTTTAAACTTCAATCAGAAGACGATAATAGATGGTTCAGCAACTTCCCAGCTAATAATAGAGGTGCAGAATGAAAAGTGATGTGTGAAATTTCAGTCATGAAATTCATTAACGAAGAAATAATGCCAATATCTCTGAAGACAAGTCATAACTAAATGAGTTTCCAAGTTTGTTGGAACTCGTTCATAAGCGGATGTTTTGCAAGCGGAAGTACGTGTTGATTCCATGAAGCACAATACAACAGTTTCTTGTTTTATTCTCGAAAATGAAAAGAAAAATCCTCAACCAAACTTTTCCATTGAACACTCGAGTTCACATGAAGCCCATGTGCAAAAACAACTTCAAAAAAGATAGGAACTTTAACGGCTCAAACCACTTCTTTTCCATCGCCAAGAACAACTAAGATATCTGAACTGAACCTCTACTTTGAAAATCCCTCAAACTGTTCAAGAACCTTAACTGAAACAGGCAAAAGGAAAAAGAAAAGGAGATTATGAAAAGGATTGTTTGTCACTGATACGTACAAGCAACGAGTATAGCGACACAGACGAAAAACAAGTGCTTAAAAGGCACTCCAGTGTTGGTGGCTTTGAAAAGCTCAATCTTGCAACCTGGGCAGTCCTCAACATACTTCTTGTTATGGATGTTGTGCTCGTTCTTCAACAACAACGCTTCTCTAGTCCCATTCTTATCAGCCATCTTCTCCTACACAAAGAGCGAGCTAGCAGCAAATGAAAAATGAAGCTCTTGTGACGAGTTCGTCCCTTTGGACTCTCCTTAAGGACATATATGCTATGTCAAGTACTATTGGAAGTAAAAGGACAAAGTTGCTTGAGATTCATTGTTTCGAACTGACAAGTTATTAAATTTTCTCTACGTCACTGTTGTGTTATTACAGATATATAAATCATGCAGACAGTACTCTTTGTTTTTCATTTGTTCTTTATCTCTCTCTTTGTGGCTTTGGTGAAAGTGAATTAATAGTTTTTTGTTTTTTGGTACATAAATACATAATTCATCAAATTGTTTTTATTTTTTTGCTAATAATGGTTGGTTTTTTATTTTCTTCCTTTTTTAATTTTTTCTTTTGAAGAATAATTATTAACAGAGTTTTATGCTGGTCACTTTTCTTGTGGAATGTTTGATTAGTTGTTTTTATTCCCTTATTGTTGGAGAGAAAAGAACCTTTTTTTTTCCACTACAGTATGTTTTAGTATATATAAATTTTAAGTAATTAGTGTTTAAATTTTGTCTATTTAAATGATTCTTATTAAACAAAATTTTAAAAATTTTACATTACACTCGTGATTTTAAAGTATGATAGTATAATTTGTATTCATTAAATTAAAATTTTAATTTAATTTAATAAAATATCATACTTCACTTCGTAAAAATTTAAGATGATTATTTATACTCATTTTATGAAATTACATTTTGCATAATTAGATGATAATAATGTGTTAGAATTTTATTGATTTAGTAAATAATTGGTGTACATTTTTCATAATTAGATGACAATGATTTATTGTTTCGTTATGCAGATGCTAATACTATTGTTGTACCCATATCTAACCATATTAAAAATAAAATTAGTACTTTCCTAAATGAAATAGTGTACGGTAAAAAATTTCATCAAACTTTAAAATTATGTTAAGAAAAAAGACAAATAACAAAATGAAAAAGACAGGAGGAGATTAAAAGAAATGGTTAGGTTAAGATCACAAATTTATATAATTTGAAGTGATTCAATGAACTATATATAAACAATCTATATTTAGGTTGATTGTGTAGCTTAACATAATTCAATGAATGTAACTACAATAACGACAATAAGTCAATAAAAGTCTATGTGATGAATGTAGAAAAGTTTAGTATTACACAACTTTACTTCTAATTAATAGAGAGGTTGTCTATGACATTCAATGAATGTAACCGTAGAAACAAATTATTTGATTAAATTATTTTAATTTTATGTCAAGTAGCTCTTCCTCAAAGAATATTTTTACCATTGTCATCATTCATTCACTTAGTAATCATTAACTTAAATAAACTTTTATTTAATTAATCAATTCAATTTTTATAATATTTTAAAGCAAAATTATCATAAAGTATATAGTTTAAATAAAATATTTAATAAAGTAATAACTTAAAATTAAATAACGTAGTCAATTTAATTGATAATAGAACTTACTTTATCAATAATCTCAAACTCAAAAAATATATATATATAGAGCACGTTCAAATTCATAATTAAGCGTAAAAAGTTCACTTTATGTGCATGTGCATCAGTGAGAAACAAATGCTTTATGAAGAATATTTTCTTTTCTGTCGATATAATAATTTGGTAGTACAACGATGATAATAACAACTATCCAATAAAATTTTCAGTGATTTGCAAAATTTGAAGAATCACTAATATGCAGCTTTATTCATAATTAATAGAGAGATTATCTTTGAATGACTCATATAAAAAAATAAATAAATATAATAATTTGGTGATATTACATAAAAATTGAGAAAATTGGATTAAAAATTGTTGTAATTGCTAAAATTTTTTTTCGTATAATTAACAGAACCACCAATCCTGAAGAGAGCCTGTGGTTCTAAGCACTCTGCACTCAGCAACATCTCAATTTTAATTACTTTTGTCTCTATTGTTTTAAATTACTTTTGTCAAGTAGTTGGACCGACTGGACCCTCCATGAACCATGATTCGATGCATCGTGGTGGGAATACAAATAAACATGTATATTAAAAAGAAGTTAAATATACAGTAGAATTTAAATATTTATGTTTTTATTTTTATTTTTATTTATTTTTTAATTTTCTTGTAAATCATTTGAAAACAATCTCTTTACTATTAAAGATTAGGGTAGCAATGGGCCAGTCCAAAGCAAGATCTACCCAAATCCGGCCCCTGAAATCTTGAACTCAGGCCTGGGATTGCCCAGGCCCGAGCCTACTTATTATTATTTTATTTAAATAATAATAACAACGGTCGGCCCGAGGCTCGATCAATGAATTGGGTCTAGGTTCAATTGTCAAGCCTAAGTTATGATTAAGGGTGCATATTACTGGACTTCTTCATATCTCATGTATTAGCAGAATTTTTACCGAGTTATTGTTTCTTATGACGTTATTATGTTTTATACTGCTTGCCCTTTGAACCACAGTTACAATTTCCATATAGGTTTTTCTTACGAGTCAATACGTGTAAAAAATTATACATTTAACAATTGTTTAAAGAAATTATTTTTAATATTAAAATTATAAAAATCAATGATTAAAAAATTAAACTCAGTTAGACCGATTTTACTATGAAAATCTTAAACTGACCGAACTCTTGTTGTTAAAAATCTATTAATTTATTAATTAATCAGTCAATTTTTGTAAACTAATATATTTTATAAACAAAAATAAATCAATCAGTTCAATTTAATAGTCTCATTTATCAATTAAATTTCAAAATCTTCAATTAGTAAAGTTAATCTCCTTCAATTATATTTCTACTTCTTTAATTTTGTTCAATTTTTAACTAATTTTATGACAGTTTAATACTAGTTGAATCTTTTAAAACCTACAACTTTTTATCTTGTTGGTTTAACTTCCGATCCAGTTTTAAGATATAAGAAATTTTCAATAATATTTTGAAAATATTAACACGTAATGTTATACTATTATTATAGATAATTGTCTAAATTAAGTTAAAATTTAACCTTCACCAATATAAATGTACGAATTGGAATGTTTACTAATTATATATATACATATACCTTTATGAGTTATGACCAGAACGCTTGTACTACCCCCCAATTTCGCAGAAACAGGCCGAGTACATGTACATGACAAGTGTGAGCCAATTTCAATCTTTGATGTTTCTTGTCCATTGCCTGCAGGACAGTGAATCACTTGTGATTTTGGATTTTTTTATCTTTCTTTCTGGCAATTCAAGTATTAAATTATGGTGCACATGTAGCCATTATAAAATTAGTTAAAAAATGCAATTGCACTTTTCTTCTCACACGGAACCCATTTAGTCCTAAGTGTAATCATTATGCATCTTTAATCATTTCAGTTGGAATCTCTTTTAGCATATATTCTAGGAACATTTGATCTCTGTTCTACCAAAAAGTTGGTGAGAATTTAGACTTTTAATGTATTGTATATAAAGTTGAATTTGGAATATTCCTATTGAACATAAAAAAAAAAGATTATAAAATTTAATTAAATTGTATTATATATTCGTGTCATTGATCTATAATTACAATTTTTAGTCAATGTAAAAATTATTTTCAAACACTTTAAATTCATATACTAGAAATCATTATTTTAAATAATTCATATTTTAAATTATCTCCTCTAGAATGAATGGGATAGATAAATTATTTTTTTCCTACAATTAGAATTGAAATCAAAATTGTAAAAAAATTTTCAAAATTTACTCAATTTTATAATACTAAATTGAACTTAAAAAAATATTGTTAAAATGCTTTAACTTTTAATTTTTGGTAAAAATAGTCGGACGTTAAGTATTTTGTTAATGTGTATGACGTAGTATGTCACGTCATATTAGTATTTTTGTCATGTGACTATCATATATTTTATTTGTGTCACTATAAATTTTGTTATTTAATAAATTAAAAATATCAACTCGTAAAACAATTATAAATGAGTGTATAATTATTTTATGATAATTGATATTTTTAATTTATTAAATAATAAAATTTATACATGTTGACAAAAATATTAATTTGATATGACTTGTACTGTCATACACCTTAATAGAGAATTAATATTAATTATTTTTGTTTGAAAGTTAAAATATTTTAGTGTTATTTTTAAAAAATTTATATTAGTATTATAAAATTTAAAAAATTACAATTTCTTTTACAATTAACCCTTTTTCTATAACCATAACATAATCTTAAAAGTTAATTTTTGTATATTTTAACTTTTTGGAGTCTGAAAATGTTTCTTATCATTTGTGGGGTTCAAATTCTATTGTTTTATATGGTTTGGCATTATCAAGTTGAGAGTCAGAGTCAAATAAAATAATGAAATAAAGAGTAATTCACACCAACCACCCCTTTCACTTTGTGGGGTCGATCTCTTTAATGAGTTATGTTCTTATTCTCCATCTATTTTTATGAATCTTGTCTTGTATCATTTATAATCGATCTTCAAATGTACGGTTAGCATAACGCGATAAAAAAAAAAAAGAGTAAAAAAATAATGTCAAATTGTATTTCCTAGAAATAGAGACGGTAAAAAAGCTCTCTTTTGGTTTGAATCGATCTGAAGTTAACAAATCAAAATTAAGTTAAGCTAGTATTGAATTGAATTGAATTGGAACTTTTTTTAAAAAAATTAAAACTTTAGATTGGATTTAAACTCAAACTATCTAGTTCAAAATTCAAAAATTTTATAAAAAATGACGTCGATTTAGTAAAATCTCATAATAAATTATACTTTGCGATAATGAAATTCACCTATGAAATTTTGTAAGGCATATGTGTGAAAAAAAAAAGTTTGTGTAAATATAAAGAGTTTTATATTCAAGAAATCCCAAAATTAATTAGTTACTTAAAATAAAAGGTAAATATAATAATTTTAAATTTAATTTATTTAATAAATATTTTATTAGGAAGAGATAATCCTTCATTACTTATAACTTTCAACCCACCATTCTACATATAAAAAAAATATCACCTCACCATTTTGAAAATTAAACTTAAAGTAATTAAGAACAAAATTTTTAATTTCTAAATTATTATGCTTTTTAAAGAGTCAAAAAAGAATAAAAAGTTTGATACAAATGAAAGTAATAAATAAAAATTTAAATTAATCAAATTATTGAATAATAAATCATTCAAACTTTTAAATTCATAGATATAAATTTCGAACTTATGAATAAGAGTATTCCCAAAAACTTGTAAAAAAAGAAAGTAAGTTTAAAAAATTAATTTTGACAAAAAAAGAAATAACTTAAATAATTTTTCCAATAGTTCTTAGACCAATTAATCAATAGATTTTAAATTTATGTATTAATCTGATTTGATTTAAATGATCATAATCGTTTTTCATCATTAGTTAAAATATTATTTACGAGAGTTACAAGTTGTTCTTTTGTAACTGTAAAGTTACAAGTTCAAATCACAGAAATAACTTTTTTGTAAAAATACAAAAAGAAAGATGTGCACAATGTGGCCCTCTTTAAACTCTTACAAAGCAGAGGGTCTTGTACACATATTAGTTAAAATATCATCTACAAAATGTTCTTAAAAATGTAAATATTTGTACCATTAATCTTTAATAAAAAATATTTAAACTTTAATATTTTTATGTAACCCAAAAAAATAATTATTTGAAAGCTTGGACGTCTTACTTCCAATTTAATGCCAATGCATAGACCCATACAAAATCTATAACTCCACGATCTATTATTAAATTTATCTCTTACACATTTATTTAAGACTGTTGCAATAAATACACACCTCAAAATGCACAATGAAATTTCAGTGTAGCCGCCTATCCTTTTTTTTTCCCACACAGACATTCAATTCTCCTCATATATTTCTATATATTATCTTCTTCATTTCCTTTTCAGTCTGAAGAAGCTTCAGACTCTTGTCAATGGAGCTTGTGGCCTTCTTAATTGCCTGGCAAATGCATCATAGTATAGTATAGATGCATTATGCCTTCCACCTAGACATGACATTAAGGTTCAGCCTGGTTTGATCCCAACTTAATAAAATCAGTTTCAGTTTGGTTTGAACTGAGTATTAGGTTGTTTTTTTTTAAATTTAATTATTAGACTTTAGACTCGAGTTTTAGGCCTACCTCAAAGTTTAATTATTTATAATTAAATCAAATAATTAAAAAATTCAAGTCTGTTCGAATCGAGTCTATTAATCAATTTTTGAGTTGGCTTAATTCGACCCGACGCACAACCACCTATACTTATACTCTTTGTAAAATTTTTTGGTGTTCATGTTTTGTTATTGTTAATGGTCTACCTCAAATATAAAGTTCGATTCATATTTTATTGGAGTTCAGATCCTCTATTTCAATTATTCTGTTTTAACTATGTTTTCATCTCAATACAACGTTATTTTATGTCTAAATGTGTATAAAATGACGTCATATTGGAGCAAAAACAGGATTGAAAAGGATAATTGAAATAGAGGATTTAATGTCATTTTATTGATATATTCTTTTTTTAATCAAATTAAATAATATATAAGTTAAATAACTATTTAAAATTGGAAAAATAAAAAATTTCTAACCCATTCAAACCTCAAATCGGGTTCATTCACCTATTTTTGGGTTGGTCCTAGCTCGATCCCATCAAACATGTCAGGATTGATGAACAAACAACAAATCCAAGTAAGGATGACAGCTCAATCCAACCTGAAGTTCGATTAAATTTATTTTTTAATTTTTAAAAATTAAAACAATCTGTTATGTGAAAATTTACAAACTTCGAACTGAGTTACATAGCCTGAGCTTAAACTAAAGTTCAGAACTTAAAAAGAAAAAGGCTTAAGCCTGTCGAGCTAAGCTACTTGACTTCGGGCTAACCTGTATCGAAAAGAGCTTCAGCCAATTTTGCCATTACTAAATCCAAGTCTACTTATCAACTCTTGGAATGGACGTATAGGTCTAGCCCATCGTCTTAGCTTTTAGTTCCAAGTTTCTTGGAGAATAGCCCAAGGACATTTCAAGACCATGGTTCAACATTTCCCAACACCTGGCGTTGTTGCATTGTTGGAAAATTTATAGACAAGATTGGCATGGATTGTATATTAACAACAATTTAGTAATTTTCTATAATTTGACCTTGGTGGCATTTTTGAAACGATCAAAATTGAAATCTATATAAGATAAGTACCATTTGCTTTTAAAAAATATTATTACTGAAAGGATCAAAATTGAAATCTAAATAAAATAAGTACCATTTGCTTAAGAAATTATTTGTCAAAGAAGTTAGATTTCTTAGCACTTACAATTTAGTGCAAGAACTATTTCTAGTGGTGGCAATTAGTCAGATCGGACTTAAGGTTATGATCAAGTCTGGACTTAGTTCGAAATTCAATTAAATTTAATTAAATATATATTTTCAATTTTAAAAATTAAAAATAATATTTTTTTAATTTTAAATCAGACCTATTAATTTCAAACTAGGTCAAGTAATCCTTATCATTCTTTACTCATATTGTAACGAGATGTTTTTGTTATTTATCTGATAATCAGTTATTTAAAAAATTTATTTTTAGTTCTAAGTGGAGATTTGGTATCATATGGGGGTTTTGGGTCTACATAAGTGGAGTTGAGATGGGATTTTTTGGGTGGAGGCAAATGAGAGAAAAGGGCTAATTTGAGCCTTTGGTAGAATAGACCCATATTCTATTACTAGTATGAGCCAGCAGCCCTTAGTTTTCCTAAAATTTCTATTCATATTCGAAGTACGTAAATTAAAATCAAAATTCAAACTAGACATGATAATAAAATAAGAGCTTGGCCTGATCAGACCCAACTCGACCCAATGTAAACAGGCAAAGCTCAATTTTTTAAAAGTTTTTTATTCATATTTGAAATTCGTTAGTTAAAATCAAGATTTAACTAGAGATGATAAATAGAACAAAAGTTAAGTCCGATTAGATGTGACCTGGTTTGATCATGCTTTCAACTCAATTTGACCAAGTTTTTTTTTAAAATTTTGGGCTTCTAATTCATGCTATTCGAACTCAACTCGACCTAAAATTCGAAAATTATTAGCAAAATATTTTTATTTTTATTTTTAATTTTAAAAAAATTCAGGTTGTGTTGAACTTTAAGTTGCCTGAACCCGATCAAGGTACCTGAGCCCCTCAAGCCTGATCATATTTCATTATCATCCCTAGAATTAATCAAACTTATGGATATTGTACCATATGGACAAGTATTTGTCATACTGACCAATATCTTATAGTGATTATAAAAGAGGATTAAATTTAATATACCCTATTAAAACTAAATATCATTATGCATGGATCTAATTTCAGACTAATATCAGTCCATAAATATCATAACTACTAATATATTACAAGGATAAAATAGTTAAATTCTTTTCTTCGAATTTCTGTTCTCTCCTTGATAAATATATAATTTATTTTGTTATATAACAAAGTCTCTAAAATTATATAATTTTTTTGTTATATTGTTTATAATATTATTATGGACAAATTTTTATATTTGTAGCATCACAGGAATATTACCCTAAATCATATAATAAAAATTAGTTTATAATAAAATTAATTTTAATTTGGGATTCAACAAAATTTTGAAAAGACAATCAACAAAATTTTTGGGACACGTGGCAGTCAACAGGCAACACAAGGAGGTTTATGTCTCTGACAAAGACAATCTATGACTACCATTAAGTCATCGAACTGTGTTCCGAATGCCCATTCATGTCCATTACTCTTTAAAGGTGCAGTCTTGAAACAGTGAGGGTTACTCTTTGTTTTCTGGGGTTTTAGGAATCCCTTCAAGTTCAGGTAAAGTAGAGTAGGAAAAGAGTGAAAAGTTGAAAGCTTTTGTAAGGCTTGGGCTTGCATTTTCTGCTATTCACCTGCTTTCTGTTGTGGTATAATATGAAGAAAGAAAGAAAGTTCATTTTCTTGATTTTACAGTTTGGTTTTGCTAAATGTGCTTTAATTTATGACATACATTTTGGGTTTTCTTTTTCTATCTATGAAGTGCATTTTGGTTTTTCTTTTTCTTGTGTTCTTCTCTCTTTCATCACCATTGTTGAGTTTCTGGTTTGAGTCTTGACTTGGTACTGATGAGCACGGAGGAGAAATGGAGAGAATGAGATCCTCCATTTTATATTGTAAATGCAAGCGAGAGTTTTTAGTGTTACCCTTTACCTGCGACCTCTTGTTTGTACTCTATTGCCCCTCTTCCTTCTCTCTCATTCAAGACTTTGAAGTTTTTGGATTCCTGTTCCCGAATTTTCCTTTTCATTTCCAGGTAATTTCTCAGTTCAGCTTTATTTTCTGGGTATTTGTGAACATATAATAAAAGATCCTTCCTTTATGTGAAAAGAAAAGGGCTTTTTACCCTTATCCTTCTTCCTGCTTTTCTTTTTTCTTCTTCTGCATCTTAAATCCACTAGCTTAGCTATGATTAAGCTCAAAGGTACCGCCTTTTCTTGTTCTTCTTCTTCACCATTTTTTAAATATTATTCCATCTGTGGGCACTCTTAGTTTGCTACCTGTTGTGGGTTTGACCATTTATTACTAACAATAAATGTGGAACTGCAGAGAATAGGACGCGGGGGAGCTGTGTTTTTCTATGATCTGGGACTTGAGATGATTTACTAACTGATAAGGGATAAATTGTTACGTTATATATTTGCAAGTCTGTCCTCTGAAACGTGTTTGCATTCAATGCCGTCCCAGGGTTGCATGCCTACTAAATAACTGCTACTCACTATTGTGCATTTCCTCTTTTCTGTTTTTCTTTTTCACCTTTAGGTACCCTTCTCTGGCTCATCCACCTATTGTTTTCTGATTTAAAAAATTGTATTATGTAGTACAATGATAACTCGTTGTGTATGATGTGATCTATCATACTTAGCCATTTAGTTCATCATCTCACATCATCATTATTATTAGTTCTAAATTGTAATTTGATGTCTTCAAGAAGTAAATGCTGAATGAGTTTAAGTCCAGAGGTCGTTGAATTATGAGTTAGTGACTTAAGGCACTAGCATCATAGCTTGTTGAGGGCCAAATTTGTGTAGGTGAATCAACTTATCCGGAAACTAGTGCTGAATGCTTTTTCTTTTATGCTTCGGCAGGCATTACTGAAGAGCTGAGTTTTCCTTTCAACCTTATTCAATACACTTCCTTCTTCAGGCATTGAAATGGATAATCCTGAAGAGCCTGAAGATCTGCCTCCACCACCACCCATGATACCTCCAGATACAGTTCCTATTAAGGTCACTACAGAACCTGCTGCTGAGGCATCAAAAAAGATCTCAAAGCCAAAACGTGTCCCCATGCCTAGGCGTGGTGCTGGTTCTAGAGGACAAAAAATACAACTGGTTTCAAATCATTTTCAAGTTGGTGTCACTAACGCTTCAGGCTACTTTTTCCAATACAGTGTAAGCTTTATTTTGTAAAATTTTGGTCTTCCTCGTTTGTATTATTTTTCGTCATTCTTTTGGGAACTCCTGCATTGGTTTATATTCTTCATTGCATTAGGTTTCCTTGTTTTACGAGGATGGCCGTCCTGTTGAGGCAAAGGGCGTCGGAAGAAAGTTGATCGATAGAGTTTATGAGACTTATAACTCAGATCTTACTGGGAAGGAATTTGCATATGATGGAGAGAAAAGCTTATTCACAATTGGTGCTCTCCCGAGGAACAAAATGGAGTTCACTGTATTGCTTGATAATTTCTCATCAAACAGGTACCTTTTTGTTGGTAAACTCAAACAGGTTCTTGTACGAGATTATCGTGATTAATGTTCACTTATTAAGTTATGACCTTGAGGTAATTTTGTCTCCAGAGCTAATGGTCATGGCAGTCCTGCCGAGAATGATAAAAAGAGGATGAAGAGAACGTCCCAGTCAAAAGCTTTCAAAGTGGAGCTTAGTTTTGCTGGCAAAATACCCATGCAGGCCATAACAGCTTCTTTGCGTGGTCCAGAATCCGAGAAATCCCAAGAAGCTGTAAGAGTCTTGGATATTATTTTAAGGCAGCATGCTGCAAAACAGTGAGTGCAAATGAATATCTTCTTCGGGACTCTCTGATTTTTAACTGCACAAGAAGCTGTCTCATTCCTCCTCTAGCCTCTTTATCTTTTTGTTAATTCTTAACTTCTTTACTCCATCTAGGGGCTGCCTCCTTGTTCGTCAGTCTTTTTTTCACAATGATCCAAAGAATTTTGTTGATCTGGGTGGTCGTCCTTGGCTGCAGAGGATTTCATTCCAGTTTTAGAGCTACACAGTCCTGTTTCAAACACCGAAGTTGGGCCTACGGGTTGTTTCACCCATCGAAATTATGCCAACGGACTGTTTTGCCTAAAGAAGCTATGCCATCGAGGTGTTTCCACTACCAAAGTTGTGCCACCGGTGTGCTTCCCCGCCGAAGTTGTGCCAAAGGGGTGTTTTGGCACACCCAAGTTATGCCA
>JAOQMM010000171.1:854071-868359 GCA_027563515.1 Erythroxylum platyclados | reverse complement strand
TCCAAAGAATTTTGTTGATCTGGGTGGTGGCGTCCTTGGTTGCAGAGGATTTCATTCCAGTTTTAGAGCTACACAGTCTGGATTATCACTTAATATGGGTATGTTCCTAATTTTTTCTGTTACTGTCATTGTTATGACAAATTTTCCTGCATCATTCATTTGATGATCTATGGCAGATGGGTCAACTACAACAATAATTCAACCTGGGCCATTGATTGACTTTCTCCTAGCAAACCAAAATGTGTCCAATCCTTTTCAGATTGACTGGGCAAAGGTACATCATCCTTGTCTGAAATTTGTGGTTTTATGTTGGCAAGATTGTTTTATTGTAGATGTTTTTGCTTTGCCGTGCTCTATAATAACAGGCTAAACGCACGCTGAAAAATTTGAGGATAAAGGCATCACCAACCAATTTAGAGTACAGAATTACTGGCCTGAGTGAATATCCTTGCAAAGAGCAGTTGTGAGTTAATTATCCTTAAACCTTATTTCCATGGATATTGCTATGGGGTAATAACCAACATTGCAGCTATTTTATGCTTTTGCTTTCCATATTTGGAAATGTTGTATTTACTTTATCATGTTTCTGAAACCTTTTTTAATTGTAGATTCTCATTGAAAACAAAAGCTATGAATGAAAATGGGGATGTTGAAACTGTTGATATAACAGTTTACGATTATTTTGCTAATCATCGGAACATTGATTTACGATACTCTGGAGATTTACCATGTATTAATGTGGGCAAGGGTAAAAGAGCAACCTATATTCCTATTGAGGTAATCAAAGTATTTTCTTGTTTTAATTTCTTGTTCTGCTGTTCTACTTTCTTTTGGGTGTACATTTGTGATAGGATGCCAATCAAGCTTATTTTCTACCATCTAGCTTTGTGAACTGCTCCCACTGCAACGCTATGTAAAGGCATTATCAGTTCTTCAGAGGTCTCAATTGGTTGAGAAATCAAGGCAAAAACCTCAAGAAAAGATGAGGATCTTGACTGATGTGAGTTTATTCTCATTGGTTTTAGCAGAAGCAGATTTAGCATGTACTGTCTGTGTGATTTATTATGTTTGGTGCAGGTAATGAAGAGCAACAACTATGCAGCTGAACCAATGTTGCAATCATGTGGCATCAAGATCAGCGGTCGTTTTACTCAAGTGGAAGGACGCGTTCTTTCAGCTCCAAAGGTAACTAGCCATCTCTTGCTGACATAGTTCTTGCTGTTATTGTTTCTTCTGATCTTATTTGGTGTTCCATAGTTAAACAATTTATAGGTAAATAACTCTGAATAACTGAAGCATTTTGTTCTCTCTGGTGACAGTTGAAGGTAGGAAATGGAGACGATGTAATTCCAAGAAATGGCCGCTGGAATTTCAATAATAAGGTGGCATTTGAACTCAGTCTGCTTTAATATTGCATTGCTCCAGTGATTGTAACTAAAATATTCCTTGCAGAGATATGTTGAACCTGTTAAAATTGAAGATTGGGCTGTTGTGAACTTTTCTGCTCGTTGTGACATACGCGGTCTATGCAGAGATTTGGCTAGATTTGGAGAAATGAAAGGGATTGTAAGTTGTTTCCTAGTGCATTATTTTTGATGCCTATTACTTTGTTGTAGATCTTATTGAATTATTATGTTTTTTTCTTTAGTTCATAAGTCCCCCAGTGGAAATTTTTGAAGAGAGTCCACAATTTCGACGGGCACCTGCTCCTGTTCGGGTGGACAAAATGTTTGAGCAAATACAACCCAGATTTCCTAAGGATCCTCCTCGTTTTCTTCTGTGTCTACTCCCTGATAGGAAGAACTGTGACATATATGGTTAGCCATGTTATTATAATTTGAGATCTTACTGTTGAATGCATTATAATTGAGCATGATAGTTAGCCAAATTAATGCTTAAGGTCCTTGGAAAAGAAAGAATCTTGCTGAATTTGGAATTTTCAACCAATGCCTTGCGCCTTTTAGAGTCAATGAGCAGTATCTCATGAATGTTCTCCTAAAGATAAACGCCAAGGTGAGCCACGAACCAGTATCTAATGTGTTGCATAAATCTTTCAATTTATTTTTTCTTGTGTGACTGCACAAGTGCTTGACGTTTCTGTATATCATGCTTATTATCAGCTTGGTGGTCTTAACTCTTTATTGGCAATTGAGCAATCAAGAAACTTGCCTGTGGTTTCAAAGGTTCCTACCATAATCTTTGGAATGGATGTTTCACATGGCTCTCCTGGTCAATCTGGCATTCCATCTATTGCTGCGGTGTGATTCTTTTGCATTCGTTGTTGTGAGCAGCTTAGGTTTGGCTATTCGTATCTAATTTATAATGACTAAATCTAAGTCCCGGGTTCTTGTTTAAAATTTTTAGGTTGTAAGTTCTAGGAATTGGCCTCTACTTTCTCGTTACAGAGCTTGTGTTCGTAGCCAGTTACCAAAGGTTGAGACGATAGATTCTCTTTTCCAACCAACTGAAAAAGCTGATGATGGGATAGTCAGGTAAGACTTCTAATTATACACAAAAATTATATTTTTTTATTCAGTTGAAGTTTTTGTTGTCCCTTTCTTGATTGTCCTTTTCTCTACATACAACCCCACTCACTTCCCTCTGTATATCCATTGGTGAATCTGCTCCTATTATAGACTGCTTACATATTCAAGTTGTGCAAATCCATTTTATTTCAGGGAACTATTATTGGACTTCTACAAAAGTTCTGGCCAGACAAAACCATCTCAGATAATCATATTCAGGTTAAACTCTGTTCTCTGCAGACTGAACTCTTGTGTGAGTTTCATTGGGTCCCATTTTCTTAAATTTCTAAAAGTAACATGTAAACAAGCAAGGACTCTGTGTAGGAGAACCCAGAACATTATGCGTGCTCATTGAGGTGCTCTTAGAGAAAAAGAAGGCTGCAAAAATTTCTTAACTTCTACATATTAGTTCTGTCATCTTTAAGTGCAAGTTATCATATATATAATTGCTTTGATCTCTTCTTGATTGTCCATTGGGGTTTTTTAATCAGAACTTATGAACAATAGACCATGACGATTTCTTCTACTTAAGTTCATCTTTGTATGCCATTGTGCACTTTGTTTCTGCATGTCCCGCTCTACTTTCCCTTTTTACAGCCTATTGTCCATGCTACTGATCGTGCCACAATATTTTCTATACAACAATGCTCTGTGGCCTCAAGTAGACAGTTTGGAAACTTTTCTTCTGGCAAAATAGATTCAATATCCAATCCTACTTCTTACTGCATAGACATATAATGAAATTGTTATATTTGCTTGCGCTACTTTCTCCTTGTCTTCTATCGATATAGTTTTTAGCATGACCACTCTGGTATTGGTTTTTATTTGAAGTTTTAGTCTTAGAGATTGAAACTTTTGAGCCAAGATATGCACCTGACTTTTTTTCAATCTTGTTTAATCTCTTGTTGTATTTGTTTCTGATTCCATATAACTCAGTCTTCTTGTCTGAATCAAATGCCGGTATCCGCTGTTTTGCTTTTAATCATGAAGGGATGGAGTAAGCGAGTCACAATTTAATCAAGTCCTCAACATTGAGCTGAATCAAATCATTGAGGTTGTTGCTTAGCCTACCACACAGAAGTTTCTT
This sequence comes from Erythroxylum platyclados, assembly GCA_027563515.1. Lineage (NCBI taxonomy): Eukaryota > Viridiplantae > Streptophyta > Magnoliopsida > Malpighiales > Erythroxylaceae > Erythroxylum > Erythroxylum platyclados. Next base: position 864,747 of record JAOQMM010000171.1, on the reverse strand, counting down.
ATTTGTTATTGGTTGATGAACACCTATGACCCTGTGGAACTTTTACATTTATTATTATGTGTTCATCAGGCCTGCAAGTTTCTCGATGAAAGTTGGGCACCAAAATTCACTGTAATTGTTGCACAGAAGAATCACCACACCAAGTTCTTCCAACCTGGCTCTCAGGACAATGTTCCTCCAGGTTGGTATTTTGAAAACTTGTACAGATGAACCAAATTGAAATTTATCTTCACAATCTTAAAGACTTGATCTGTGATATGCAGGAACTATCATAGATAATGGGGTGTGTCATCCTCAAAACAATGATTTCTACTTGTGTGCACATGCAGGGATGATAGTAAGTTGTGTTGAAACTACATTTTTATTTTCATGTTAAAGTTAGAAGGCATTACATGCTGGTAGTTTGTTTTGATAATTATTCTTCTCAGAAAATGATAATCTTTCACATGGATGCCCAAAAATGCTGGAAGAGAATGTGCATGTATTCGTTTGCATTGACATTATACACAAGTACACTCTCAAGCAACTCATTCACTTAAAAGTGTGTTATCATTTTCTTTTCCATTTATAATCCAACTGGAATAAACTCGTTGCCCTGCACCTTTTCTTAGTTTTATTTAAATTACTATAATTAATTATTTGATGTGTAATAATTATTTGATTAATATATCTAATATTTATAGTTAATATATGTTCCTTTTAGTTATATTTTATTTAAAGTAGCTCACTATCAATTATTATAAAAATATATCAGATTGGTAAATATAATATTTTGTAAAAATAAATTGAAATTTATAATATTAAATAACATATTAAATATTTTATTTTATAATACATACTAAAAATGATCAATTCTATGTTAAATAATTATACTTTATAGAGGCAGTTGATATATTTGAATATAAATAAGTTTTAAAATAATTTTATATATCATGAATGCAAATTATTTTTGATAATGAATTATAATTTATTATAAAAGTTCTAAATAAATTATTAAGCAAATTAGTTATTTACATATTCATATTGAAATATACATTTAACTTCAATTAAAATTAATAATTTTAAAGTGTAAAAAAGATTTATTCTTTCATTATATTTATTTTGTATAAACATTAATTTAGTATAAACATAAAGTAGGAGTATTTTCACCTGGATGTGCCCCTATTTATATATAGAGTGCTTATCCTGTCTAATATTGCTGTTACCTTATTGTTAGGGAACTACAAGGCCAACACACTACCATGTTCTTTATGATGAGATTGGCTTTTCTACCGATGATCTACAGGAGCTTGTCCATTCTCTGTCATATGTGTAAGTTCTTAGTTGTTAATAGTTGGAATGTTTCGTGAACTGCTATCACTATTTCATTTGTTTTTAATATTGCAGGTACCAGAAAAGCACATCTGCAATATCCATAGGTAATGATCTTCTTTTAATATTCTTGTGCCGTTGGCATTTTGATGGTTGTGGCAATACTCAAAGTTGAATTCAACACATCTAATATAAACCCGCCTGCCTGCCTATTTTGTTTTCTAATGCTGCTAAGTCGAGCGTTTGTTGCCTTTTTTCTGGAGTGAGGCTTGGAATTATGCATCATGAAGTCACCTGCACTATCATTTCACACAATTTGCTTAGAGAGGTGGCTTATGGCATAATTGACCGTTTTATCATTTTTTGCACTTCTATGTCATGTTTTTCATCTTATTCTTAAGTTTATTTATCGTGAAAATCTCTGTATGCTTAACATAGTTTAGTCTGACAAGAGTCAGCTAACATTTGGCTTCTGATGAACTGAAGATTTCTGGACAATATGTAACGTTTAGCTGAACTCATTTCAATTGTGTCTAGTTGCCCCTGTCCGATACGCTCATCTAGCAGCAAGTCAGATTTCATTATTCATGAAGTTTGAGGACATGTCGGAAACGTCGTCAAGCCACGGGGGTCAAACTTCCTCGGTGCAGTCTTCTGTGCCTGAATTACCAGAGCTGCATCCGAAAGTTCGTAGTTCTATGTTTTTCTGCTGATGTGCTAGTTACATCTCCCAAGTTAAGCTGGATTTACATGTTTCCATCGGTTGTCGTATCCAGCTAGATGTACATACTGTAGTTTTTTGTTGCAAGGTTAAGACAAGTTTCCAGGAGGTATGGAAATGCTCTTGTTGGTAGCTCTTAGACTAATGTTTCTGTGTATCAAAAACTTCCTGAACGTGTGACTTGAAATATAGGCCGTGATTTTAAGCTGCCAATCTTTAAGCTCTTCCTCTTCTGAAAATATAGAAAGTCTTTGAACTTACCAGAATTTAACTGTTTGCTTTTGGTTCACTCTTTAGAACAGTAACTTTTATTTTGAGATTGCCCCAAGGCAACAGTAGAACAGTAATCAAGCTCAACTTGACTGATAATAGCGATTAACAGGCATAGGAAGTGATGTAAGATTTTGTGAGAAACCAAGTAAAATTTCAGTGTTTGCATATATATCAAAACTTGATTCTTTGAGCCCTACAATGTGAAGGAAATTTAGCAGCAGACTGCTATGGAAGTGTCTGATGATTGACTTGTGATCTAAGGTTAGCCTAGCAAAACTAGAATCGGAATTCCAAACTCAACATAACATTCTTGCAAGAAAATTGGATGTCAGAGAGGGGCTGAAGCCGTTCTGCGCAGCTGATGTCTAGGCTCGGGAGGTGCCACACAGGGCAAGGCCTTCTCAGTCTCCTGAGAACAGAAAGAACAACAGAAAGGGAAGAGATGCTTATCATCTGTGCACATAGAATGATAATTAACTGTTTCAGGACCTACACTATCCTGGTTCTTAAGTTACTTGCATTCCTGTTTCATCCATTACAATCAAGTACTGTGCAAAATCAACACAGGTTACATGAAAATTCACGTTCTACACAGTAATATCTATAGAAGTCAAGAGATCATCAACAATGGAAGCAACTTCAAAGGTGGAGTCCAATTAATTTGGGAGGAGGTGACTCTTTTTCAAGTCAGATACATTGTTTGACAATTCATGGCTGCAAAGAAGACTGTTTTATGCAGGAAGAATGTGTTATAATAGCTTGTTGCCAACTTTGTCATTAGATTTCCAATTCCGTCAAACTAAGTTTCATAAAATCATACACTATCTTTGAAACTCTGATACGTGAAATTGATATATAAACTGTCAGAGACATCTGAAAAATACTCTCTAATAAATCCACACCAACCTACCGTATTCCATTCAGCTCACTGTGTTTGTTATCATTAAGAGATGCAAACATTGGGGTCGAACAGATGAGAAGTATATGTTATGTACGTCTGCAGAATCTTCACATATCAACTCTATTATTGAAGTGTTGGATGCAACAAGCCAAAGATTTCAAGCCTACCTGTTGTCTGCGAAGCCTTTGATTCTCTTCTTCTAGCTGAGAAACCTTTATCTCCAGCTCATGGGTATAAGCCTAGCTTTCAATATACAATTATATTAAAAACATTATACGAACAACAAATACTTCTTAAGCATAAAAGAGCATCATATTGGAATTCCAACCTGTTTCCTTGCTCTTGAGCGAGCAGCTGATTCCCTGTTCTTGATCATCCTCTTCTGCCTCCTTTCAACAGTTTTCTCAATAACATCTCCAGACGCAACCCTTTTCCTTCCAGGGGTTTGTGTATCTAATAAAGTCCCCATCAAAGAAGATGGAGACATGGTTGCTTGTGTATCAGTATAGACTGCATCTAGAACAGGAATAGATTGTTGAATAGGGTGGTGGCCTGTTATGAACACTCCCGTCATGTTGTGTTGTTGTTGTTGATGTACTGAAGGGAGCTGGATTGGCATCCATTGATTATGTTGAGGAACATCACCATTGTTGATTGGAGGAAGTTCAGTGTTCACACCAGCTTCTGCCAAGAAGTCCTCAAGGGTCATCTCTCCAAGAAGAGTAGGCTGTCTTTGTTGAGTCTTTCTCTCGTGAATCTTATGTGCATCATTTCTCTTCTTTTGTTGAATATCTCTTGACAGTACAATACTACTACACTGTTGTGGTAAAGATGAGGACCAAGCACCTAACTCGATATTATCTTGAGCAGTACACACACTCTTGAGAAGCTCATCAAGATTCATGCTTCCCAAAGGTTTCTCCAAATCACCCAACTGGTTTTGAGCCTCATTAAGGGTCAGGCTTAGTGAGTTTTGCCTGCACAAAGACTGCATCTTTCCTTCTTCAACTGCACCACCTTGAGATGCCATTTTTTGCTGTGTTCCCTTTCACTCAACAATGTAATCTACCTGAATGCTTATATTTTCTACTCACTCTATTTCATAGATCTAGACCAAATCTACTTCAGATCCTCATCCTAAAGACAGGATCTTTATACACTAAAGAGCTTTTATTAAGGACTCTGAAAAGTTGACAAAAACAAACAAAACCACAGAAAAAGTTCGAAGACCAGAAATGAAATGCTCCAAATGGAAGAAAAACTTCTTGAACTCAGTTATATATATCTTTCTCTGGACTTTGTATCATCTAGAGCCAAAGCAAAATGAAGAAACATTCACTCAAATCAATCGAAGTGTGTGAGGGGAAGGGGAAGCGTAAAACCCACTTGAGGATTAGACTGAAATGGAACACCCGATCAATTAAAAACCAAAACAATGCAGAGAAAACAGATAACAGCAAAACAACAAAGTAGAAACTTCCTTCAGGTGATATTGCTGCATGGACTCATATAGCTACAGAGCCCAAAAAAAGCCAAAAGCAAAGGGAATAAAAACATGAGTGTGAAGTGAAACAACAGAATATATACTAAAAACAGAAGTTCACCAAGCAGGAAACTAATAATGAAGACCCAGAACAAATTAGGAAAGCAACAAACTTTTTTTTCCTTGTGTGTTATAAAAAGGAAAAATTCAGCAGAGAAGACAATCCAAAAACTTCTGACATGAGAATATCTAGGAAGAAAAAAAATAAAAAATTGAAGAAAATCTGAAGCTAGTGGTGTACTTACATGCCTCAGGATCCGATCTGGATCTTTAAAATGTGATTTTTACATTTGGCAGTGGGTCATGGAGACACTTTCAAGGTGACCCACATTCCTCTTGCACACATTTTATCCCTAAAAACAGTGTTTTATTATTTCCCACTTTTCATTTTTCTACTTTCTCTGGAGTCTATTTCTACGGTGGTCATACGTTGATACTATGAAGTAATAAGTATGAACAGCCGGTCAAATGTTTCAGTTTAATTGTACACATCTTTCACCTACTAAACACAAAACTATATACCAGACTTTAAGCATTAACAAAGAATCATCTCATTTCCTCTTCTCATCTCTCTCCACATACAGGTACTATCACATTTTAACATAAATCTAGTTGCCACCATAAGCATATGGCTTGGTCATACCCTGATATCTCATTATTTTATCTCATATATGATCATTAATGTCACATATTTTGTGTATCTTCTTAGTCGAATGCCGGTCTAATCTCGAACCTAAGTCAGATATCTAAATTCGAGTCTAATTAATCTAAACTTAGTTCATTAATTTCAAGTTGAATATAAATTAGATCTGAATTTCTTTACCATCTCTTTAAAAAACCTCAAATACAAGTTGAAAAGGGTAAAAATCAAATAGCAGCAGCGTTTGTGACATTATTTTCTATAAAGGGTTCATCTTTTTTACTCAAAATATTTTCTTAACTTTGAATCAAAGTTGATGAACTTCACTAATCCATAAAAATCTCTCATCTACTTGGAAGTAATAAGAATATTAACTTAATACATGTGAGAAGAAGACAACTAGAAAGAAGCAAACTCATTGAGAAGAACGTGTACATGTTAAGAATACGCACAGATATGTGAGCTTGTGCCTTATACCGAGGTTTTGGTTTTCTGTTCCACTTTAGTGTATATATCTAAATAACCCTTTCAAACCAAAGTTCCTTTATTTATTTATTTATTTAACTAAAATATAATATTTTATGTTTAATATCATAGGATAAGTTTAATTGTGTTAATTAAGGTTTTATGATAAAGTAAAGGAGAAGGAAGTGTTAATGGAGTTTAGATCTTCGGTTAGAAAGAATGATTATTCCTACTAAGTGACCAAATTATAGTAATAAGAGGATAAAAGAAATAGAACTCTTTTGTAGTTTAAAAAATTATGTAAAAATTCTTCAATCTTTAAACTTTTCAAAAAAAAATTCATTCTAAATTTTTTAGTTTTCCTAAACCATTTTTTAGGTTTTCAATAAAAATAACAAAAAATATACATAATATAAACATCAAATATCAACTAAGTAAATATCATTTATTTGACGATTCAATAATTTTTAAACTCGAACTGAAATAATTACATCAAACATAAATAAATAATTTATTATAATTATCTGTAATTATTAATTTAATTCGTTTATGTGAAAATTAAAAGCTAAATTAGGTTATTATCTTAGTAACATTTAATTAGTCCATATTTGATATTTATATTACGTGTATTTTGTTGTTATTTTTCAACCGAAGTTAAAAAAAAAGATTTTTCTAAAAAACAAAAAATAGGATTTTTTTTCAGAAATTTTAAAAATTTTCCAAAGTTCTTTAAACTACGAGAAAAGTTTGTCTTTTACCTCATTTATTTTGTTTTGTGAACAATGCTCCAAAGGCTAAGCAGAAACTCTGATTTCCATGCTCTTCCACCAACTGGCTAAATCATTATTTTTAATCTTCAGTTAGTTGATTAATTAAGTAGATTAGTATTTAATAACCTCTTTTAGTGTTCAGTGTTCCTGAAAGAGTATGCCTTGTCAGGTGGGGTTGTCCAAAACCAGTCCAAAGGCAATTTTAGTGGAGACAGCACATGATTTACACCAACCCCTACAATGGAGTTTCTGTTTCTAGCACTATGTTAACTGAGTTGCTGTTTCTAGCACTATGTTAACTTACCAGAAAGGTTAAATTACCTAAATTTATCACATCTTGTCTCTAATCTTATTAGGTGAAATAAGCAATCAGAGAGGGAAGATAAGAGTTAGATATGTAGCAATCACCAACCATCATTCAAATAAGCTAAAGTTTCATTTGATCCGAAATCAACGAATCAGATTTGAGTTGATCAGATTTTGAGTTCAATTCGAGTCTAAAGGAACATATCCAAACTGATCAAATTATTTTTGTATTGATTTCAACCAACAAAAGCAAAAGTTTATGAATGGACTCAACCTATTGTCAACTCAACATCCTAACTTGCTTAAACTTCACAACTACTTGGTTTCATAATCTTCAGAGGTCATCATTTGATCTAAATAAATACTAATTATGTGGAATGGGAGGGAGGTAATGGTCCTAATTAATCATTATGGTTAAAGTGGGGTCATAGTCCTATGTTGTTTGCAGGCAAAAGTCTTTGGATTTCTTTCCAAAGAAGTAGGGTTTAAGAAATACGAAATAAACCTTAAAAGTAATCGAATAAAAAATAAAAAAGTAAACCCACTGTCACCCACCATTAATCTCCTACAAGTTTCTAATCATTGCATATAACTTTAGTTGTAGGAAGCAAAATACTTATCATAAGCCTAGATAATGCATAGTTGTGACAGCTAACACTCATCAACCAGATAATGCTCTTTTCTACAAGTAACAAATGCCTCCTTCCATAAGATCACATAAAGGATTAATTTTCTTAATCTGTGAGAGACACGGTGGACTGATTTGAGCTATGACACAGGCTTCACCCCATATAAAAACTTTCAGGAATCAGGATAAGTCATGGTAGGAACATATGATCAGTGAAACCAAATGGTCAATTTCACAGAGTTGATATGAACCCTTTTGAGAAAATGTAACAAGATTTACAGGAAAAGAAACTAGAGAACATTTATGGCAGGTATAGTAGGCATGTATGAGTGCAACATCTCAAGCAAGATTTCGTGTTCTTGTTCTACTACTACCATTGTAGAAGCTTGACAATCCATGCAGTTTCAGCACCACTACCTGTTCTGGACATTCTGTTCGTTCTTCTTGCCACTGGCACAATCACTTGCAACCGTTAGTCTGAACTGTTCAGCAATTGTACAAGCCAAAATATTCAATAAGACTTGGGAGCTTGTGATGGAACTAATTTTGTTGGTAAACCAGTCTGGAAATTTAGACTCAGCACTGTTCATTGTCCAGATGTTCAGTGAATAAAGAAACCCATATCCATTGTTAGATCTGGAAAAGCTCAAGGCTTTGGCCTGAATGAAACTTATCAGTTTGTGTCCTATAATAGGAAGAAGTTGTCTTCCTTATCTGGTCATAGCTCTTCGCCTAACTGTTCATTGTCCAGATGAGCACTGAATAAAAAAACCCATTTAATTGTTAGATCTGGAAAAGCACAAGGCTTGGGTCTTACTAAGGTCAGAAGACATCAAGAACAAATCATAGCTTTCCGCACATGAACACAGAGTCAAGTTGAGTAGTGTGGAACAGTTCAAGTCTATCACCACCAGTTCTACAAGAATCTCTCCGACAATGGCAAAAATATTCCAAGACGTTTAATAAATTGCAAGTAGAGCAATTCTAAGATAAATGTAGAGCAGATGACATTAGAATTATAAAGCAAAGATAAACAATAACAGACATTCAAAGACATTGTCATTCAGCAGGGATTTGAAATGATTGTAAAGATACAAAGACCAAATAGCATGATGCTCATGAGGTCATCAAACAGTAAACAAGATAGAAATTTCAGGCACACGAGTCCTGAAATATTCATTCAAAACAGAAAAAAAAAAGGCCAAGGCATTAAAGTTTTAAGTTGATAAGAATATGTCTCCAATAAGCTAGAGTTGAAGCTGATTTTCCTAAAGGTCCAAATCGACGGGGACCAGCTGAAATATATTCTAAATGGCAGTCCCACTGCTATCCAACCTACTGTATGGTAAACTACAGCAATAAACTGTGGTTTAACACACTGGCATATTTATGCAGCAGATATTGAAGAAGGATGCCCTTTAAGCTCTAAAACAAATTATCAATTTGACTTCATTGAAAAGAAAGAGCTACAAGAAAAGTTTCTAGTTAAGAATTTCCATATTAACCAACCTTGCTGGGCAGTACGTTGACAGATTACTGAACTAACACAAACGTGGGAGTAAAGGTTAAATCAGAAATATACTGTTACAAGAAAAATAAGAAGGGTAAACAGGTTAAAAACAAAACTTGCTCGAGTAGAATCAAATTCAAAGATATCTTCATTCTAGATATCAATACACCATTGAGAAAAGCCAAGGATTTTCTTCCAACAACAAAAGACTCAACTCCTATACTGTATTTTCTTCTTATTTAACTATGTAAATAAATTAAGCATACAAATTTATTCCAGAGATAAAAGGCACACAGTTAACTTGCATTCACTTTTTCCAAAAAAAAATAAAATCGTGCACGAACCACTCCTTCAAAATGGCATGGTTTAGACTTAAAAGGTCCTACACATCAGACGAAGGCTTGTAGTTTGACACTATATTTTAGAATCCAAAAATAAGAACCACCACAAAACAGATCCTTTAGTCAATGAAGAATCACCTAACCTTTAAATATCAAAAACTCATTTGTAAATCCAGTATACAATAGCAGGTAAGATAAGAGGAATTAGGGTTACTATTTCAGAACAAAAAAATAAATAGTCCTAGGAAAATATACTATGTGCAGTATGGATAATGACCAGATAACCTGAAGATCAGAAAATGATTTTTCCATTCAAGTGTAAGTAATGAACAAATGATCTTTTTAGAAAATGGAGAAAATAAAAATACTTTCAAAAGTCAAAATTTAAACAAAAACGTTGCAAAAACATCCAACAGCTATAAATAATAACAACAGAAATTCAAAGGAAAAATATGCTCAACATCACCAACTCCTTCAAGTGCAAAAGTTTATCATTAAAAGTGGTCAAATTGTTGCAAAGCTTTTAATTCAAATATCCAAACTCAAAATACAATACTTTCAAACAAAAAGATAGGGGATGGAATAAAACAAAGCGGATGATATGAAAAACTTCATTTCCATAGGCTCCATAAACTTCAGATGAATCAGCTGGCCAGAACATAAAACACTGATGCACCTATGGGGAATCTGCAAAATCAATAAAAGCATAAAAAGGCTATTTTCGAAAATCCAAAAAAAGTGGTGATTGCCGAGTCAAAAACTTTCACTAAATGGTTGAAAGCATCACCAGATATAAATTGGAATACTAATGATGAGTATCAAAATATCAGTCAAGTTTAAATAACTATATCATAAGAAAAGTTCAACAGAAACTCTTGCATTAAGATAGAAAAAGAATTCCTGAAACATTGTTAGCTTTAAACACTATATGAACCATAAATCTTGACGCAAAAACTCAATTGCATTTGTGTGCTAATTTAGTCCATAACCTTATAAAGAAAAGTCCAGGAAGTGGTAATAAATAAACAAGTGGCTTTTAGAAACTATATCTAATCCATCCATGTCATCCCTAATGACGCCAAAAGTGATATAGATCATAGTGTCTATTATAACTTGTTTACGAATCATATATCTCTCATCAAAGATATTAAATTACGATGTTGAATGTGACATAACTTAGCAAACAGATCCAAACAGAGATAAATCAGAAAACAAATAAATATGTTCAGCAGCCCTTTGGCACATCTTCAGTGGTCGAAAAACCCCG
>JAOQMM010000171.1:842460-853578 GCA_027563515.1 Erythroxylum platyclados | reverse complement strand
TGAATTTTTGCTCACATTTTCAAAACCAATAACTTAAAAGTCTTCTGCAATTGGGTTTTTAATACTGCTCGGTCTCACCTTTTGGGCCATCTATAGCTCTCTGACAATGCAAAATGTGACCTTCAAAGTTCTTATGCGGCTCTTCAAGTGCCTTCTTAGCACTTTCCACCGTTCTATACACAAACAAGCAAAACCCCCTAGGCTTCCCAGTGGCCTTATCAAGCCCCAACGGACCTTCCTCAATTTCACCATACTTGGCAAAAAAGGCAGTGAGCTTTTGCGGGTCCAATCCAGCCCCAACATTGCTAACATAAATCTTCCTCTGAGTATAGTCTGACGTCGATGAAACACTCGCGGCCCCCGGCACAACACCTCCAGCGGTGGTCGGAACAGGTCCGACAGATGCCAGCTGGCACGCAGTCATCCGATTACCAATCCTCTTCTGAGGCTGCTTCAACGCCTTGCGAGCCCCAACCCTACTCTTGAAGAGAATAAACCCGTAACCTTTACACTTCCCAGAGACCTTGTCGCACACGGCCTTGCAATCCTCGATGTCTCCATAACCCTTGAACACGTTCCTCAGGGTTTCGGCGCTCGTGTCCCAGCCAAGACCGTGCACGAAGATTTTCCGATGAGTGGGGTCCTCATCGGCAACGCTGCGTATCCGATCCGCCACGTCGCGGTGTTTACCAGCCGCTTCACGAAGCAATCCGACTAATTTCTCCGTACTAAACGATTCTAGAAGCTTCTCGATCGGCTCCTGGTCTTCGTCATCATCAGCGCAGACTCGAGCTGACGTGGAAGACATCTGATTGCCAGAAATCCGATTCTCCTGCGCATCCTCATTGTCATCTTCGTCGTCATCATCACTTTCATCTTCTTCTTCATCGTCTTCATCATCATCATCTTCTTCTTCTTCTTCTTCTACTTCTTCGTACTCATACTCCTCTTCCTCCTCCACCTCTTCGACGTCGTTTTGAACTTCCTCCGCAACTTTTTGTGGCTTCTTCTTGGCGGGTTGGGTGGGTTCGTTGCTCCTGTTCTGCTCCTGCTTTCGCTTCCTGGCCATTGTTAGTTAAAGTGATTCGACTCGAAGCTTGCTAGGGTTCCTAATTAGGGTTTTGGGTTTTAATAAGTTACTGTGTAAATTTGTAGTGCTAGACAGAGAGTGTGTATGATTGTGTCTGACGTGGCAAGATGGGAATCGTCAAAAGGAGAAGGACTCGAACGACAAGGCGTTGGAAGTGAGAGAGTACGATCGAGATTATGAAGGGAAAGAGTGAGACTATAAATACGAGCCGAATCGGCGTCTTGACCTCCCACTTCACTGCAGCCATGGCCTCCGAGAAGGACGCAGCTCTAGCCGCCGTTCCCTCCGATTCTCCTACCATGTATGTATTTCTATTATAAACTGTTATCTTGCTTCAAACGTTTCATCTTTTGGAGAATTTGAGTGCCTAAGTCTCATTTTAGCACGTCTAGGGTTGAATTTAATTCAAGTGTCTGATGAAGATTGGTGGCGCTACTAAAATTGTTGTTGTGGATCAAGAATTATCCATGTAATAATTGGATTTCTGTAGACACTTTGTGGTTATCATGTGGGCCTTTAGAACAAGGATCAAACCTCTTTCTAGGATCCTATGAACATTCTTAGTGCTTTTTGTGAAGCGAAGGAAATGTAATGGATTAAATAAATATATATGCAATTGGAATTTATAAGGTTCTGTAAAGATTTTTATTCCGTTCTCCTTGGACTTCTGTCTCTATTTTGAGAGGTTTGCTTAATGCAGCTTTCTTCATTGAACTATTGTAGACGTTTTACTAATGCATTGGTCATGATGTTTTGTTTGGTATGTAGATTTGATAAAATTATCAAAAAGGAAATACCTTCTACTGTGGTTTATGAGGATGAGAAGGTAAAGTGCTGTTTGCCCTCCTGCCTAAGTATTATAATCAGAATACTTTGTTTTTGTTGATTCCTTTCCTCTGTAATATTTTTGTTGTCACTACATGTGTTCTTTCTAGTTTGAGACTTTCTTAGTATATTAAGAATGTTATGTTTGAGTGTGCTGTTGCTGTTTTTCGTTGACAGACTTAAATGAATGACCAATAATGCTCATAATCAAGGTGTTCCTTAAGGGCTGCTATAAGTTGCAAATTTGATTTTTTGTCTCCTGTTTGCTGTGTATGAGCAATTTTTTTCCCCTTTGATTTGGAGCAGCTTGATGATTTTGCTACTTAAAATTTCCAATTTCCTTTTCTTCCCCTTACCAGGTACTGGCATTTAGGGACATTAACCCTCAAGCCCCTACTCACATTGTAATCATACCCAAGGTGAAGGATGGATTGACTGGACTATCCAAGGTATTTTTTTGGTTTTGCTCTCTCTCTCTCTCTCTCTTGCTTGGCCTGAATAATGTTGACTCTTCACTGCAATGTGTTGGTGTGGAGCTGAAATTGTGTTCCTAACTGTGATATCTGAATCATGAGTTTTATGGCAATACAAATCTTCTGAAGGAACCTGAGCAGATACTTCGGAATATCTATATTTTCTGGTGGTTTATCGATGATTAACAGGTCAAGTAATGGTTTAAGGCTTTTCTGCAAGCCATTAGAGAATCAAATTCCGAAATCCTCTGTTGTAAAGAGTTGCACTGAATGATTGTCGCTTCAATTGTTTGCAATCTTTTAGGCTTGGTTTGGAAATGGTGCATAGCATGTGTTTTTTATTTATATGCTTGCAGTAGCACTTGTCTAGATAATCATCTGCATTGTATGGTGACTTGCACTGTTGGTCTTCTATTCCAATATTGCAACCAGTTAACTATCTTTTTGTTTCTTAGGCTGAGGAAAGGCACTGTGATATTCTAGGTCGACTGCTTTACACTGCTAAATTCGTTGCCAAGCAGGAAGGACTTGAAGATGGCTTCAGAATTGTGATTAATGATGGACCAGCAGGATGTATGTGTTACCGATCCATTGTTGACAATTAAAGTAGATTCACTCTAACTTAGATTTGGCAGTTTTTAGATATTCAAAAAACTGGCTTTGAATCTATATATGTTTACTTGCAGGTCAATCGGTGTATCACATCCATGTCCACCTCCTTGGGGGACGCCAAATGAACTGGCCCCCTGGTTAAGATGATATCTGGATTCATGGTCGAAACTGGATTGGCAATAATCTCTAGCGTTGTTGTGCTTTGTCTTCCCTTCATGTGATGCTTTGAACAGTTTTAAGGAAAACTAACTCCCGTATTATCTGGTAAATAAATGTGGAAGTGCCCTACCTGTTGTGCAGCAAAGTGAAGGTTTATAGAAACCTAACCAATCCGGCTAGAATAAATGACGGTTTCACCCCATCATTGGGATTTGCATCATTTTGGTTGTGCACTGAACAGAAAGCATTAAGTGATCAGGTATAAGCAACTATGGCATTCTTATGATTAGAATATCGTGTAAAATTTAGGAGTAGATATCTTCTAGCAATTTGCACCGCTGTTGAATGTTTTGTAGTAACAGTTAGGCCCCCAAGCCCAAATAATAGACAGATAATTAGCAAGGAAATGAAAGCCCTAGGCTTTGCTTCTCTGAAGATTTAGGCATCTATTACCAGTCCTTAGGGTATTGTGCTTCAAATCTCTCCACAAGGTTAGGATTTTATTCGTCTGAGCACTTCTTTTTTAGGTTAAACTAACATTATTGGAGTTGATGTTTATTCCAATTGATAATTGATGATTGATAAATTCAAGTTGATTAGGATTGACCTTGCGCCAGGTTTTGGGCGCAAGAATATGATCGTATATATATAGGGTCAGGTTTGGATCAAAAGGTGGTCAAATTTTGGTTCTATTAACGAATTTGAACTTTTTGATTATGTTCAAAGCTCGAATTAACTTTGGACCTCGAGCGCTCGAATTTCACTTTGGACTTATCAAAATTTTTTCAAGCTCAAGCTCGGGTAGACCTGGACTCCTTTGCTATCCCTTATCGATTCATTCTAACAAGCTTTGTTTCAATTAATTTTGGGTTCACCTTAGCAATGTTTGTATAAGTTCAAACACTTAGACTTGTAATCTCTTCTTACAATGTGCTTAATCACAAAGCTTGGTCAATTCGAGTCAGCTTATAATCGTTAAATTTGATGGAGAATTGAGGACAAAAGCAGGTCAGAATGGCAGAAGCATTCTATAACACTATTATGTGATGTCTTAAAAAAAAATTATCAGTGCTGTTGGAGCAGTGACCTCAACCAATTTAAGAGCAGGTCGATAGAGGCCAACAGACGTCTTGCGAGTCTCTCTGCATTCTTGACAATTAGAGCTCAAATGGCAGAAGAAAAGTGTGTTAGAGGTCACTACATGGAGCTCCCTCCATGAATTCTTGAATCAGCTAGCTTTTCTCATCTGCTCATAGTTTTGAATGAAAGCAAACATAAAACTGACAAAATGGTACCTCTGATTCCATTCTGAAAATCAACTTAGTCACTGGCAAAAGAGACCAATACAATACATGGTGTACAATGATTTTAATTTTTTCCAGGGAACATCAGAAATAAAAATGTAGAAATGTTTTCAACAAACTACTTATGTAGATCCCAATATGTGTCGAAGGTATCAACTTGAACATCAAACCAACAAATGCCAAGAACACCACTTGTTTGAAGAAGTTGATTTGGGGAAAATTTGGGATAACAGATTCTAAATTGTTATAATCTTGTGAATTTTTTTTAATTAAGTCATCAACTTTTTGTAATCTTAATATCTTAGTTCAAAATGTTAGTTTGTTAGTATTTTACTAATTTAGTTAATGAAATTTCATCTTTTTTTTTTGTACATGACATGTAGGTGTTCATGTGAATTAGGTGTTTTAGTGTAAATGAATGATTAATTGATAATTAATTTTTTACAGAAGCGCCTATATGTTATGAATTAAAAAGATTTTATTAATAAATTATCAAATTAACGTTTTGAATTGAGTTGAGGTTATAAAAATTAGTCACTTAATTGAAAATTTTAAAAATTAGGGGTATTAAATTGAAAAAAATTTCAAAACACTTTAGAATCTTTTATTTGTGAAAAATTACAGGAAAAGCTCATCATGCATGCAAGTACTCAAATCACTTACATTGTTACACATGTAGATGGATCCCTTTTCATTTTTGCAAGCACAATAGGTGATACTTTGTCCTTTCTTGTAGAATTTACACTTAATGCCTTCCAGTTAATCAGAACAAGTTCCACAGCCTCCATTTTAATCTTTTTACCCTACAAAAATGACATCGATGATCTACGTCTACAACTCCCTCACATGGGTATATCAAGACAAGAAGTGGACATGATCTATATTCTTTCCATAAGGTCACAGTGCAGAAAGTAGCATACAGATCCCCAAGTGCAATTTCATCACTTCAAGCACAGATTCCAGACGACCATGGAGCTTGCTCCATCACTTTCACTTGCTTACTCTGCTTCCCTTGTTCATCCTTATTATATGATTCAAATCAACTGTGTTGTTCCTAACTGAACATCAAAAGACAGTCTCCCCAAAAACAAATCAGAACAAGTAGATTTTCATTGCAGGAAAGCTACATAGAGTTCAAAATCTGAGCATGATCATGAAAAACTATAGCCAAGAGTCATTTTCATAGAGACAGCAAGCAAGTCTTAATATTCTTTTGTCCTGAAAATGCTTAGTCCCAACTTGCATGGTCCAACAATCTGATTTTTATCTGAAACACAGGAATATTTGGAAAGAGATTCCCAAAATTTAAATGAAGAAATTTTAAACCAAATAAACACTAGGGATATTAACTATTTGAGATACTTAAATTTTAATTAATTATATAAATAATTTCCTTCGTAAAATATATTAATTTGATGTCAATAGTATGCCTGAAAATAATCTATTTTGTGAAAATTTGATTTTGAAAGAGAGACTTTACTTCTATCTATATAATTTAGACTATTTTCGATTGCTATTAAATCATAATAAAAATGTAAAATATATCTTACTAATAATTTTTTAAGAAATCTTCAACACTTTAAAGCTTAACGGAGTTTCAAAAGATGCCATTTGATTGAGACCGTTTCCTTTTATATTTAGGAACTAAGCGAAATCATGACTGAGGTCGTTGCTTCTAGGATCCGTTACTACGTGGAATGGTCTTGTTGAAAAATTGTTACCCAAATAATTTCCTCCAACACGAACAACAAAATTTGAGAACGATATTTAGTTATATGATACTTAAATTTTAATTAATTACATAAATAATTTTATTATATATTTTACACTTTTATTATAACTTAATTTTGATTGAAAATCATCTAAATTATATAAATGAAAGTAAAATACATTGGTTATAGAAGGTAAGCCTCTCTCTAAAAATCAAATTTTCACAAAATAAATTATTTCCAAAAGTAACTTAATAAATTATAATAGTATGTTCTATTAAGAATTTTTTAGACAAATATGCTCGTGTACTATGTAGGAATAAAGTTACGGATTATTGGATCTTTTTAGACTCTTCGTTTTAACGGAAATCTTAACTAGGTATTGTTGTTGTTATTATATGCTTATGTATATGCACAAATGCAGACCAGACATTCTCCAACTCTAAGGTTCCCAATGATTTTCACAAAAGGAGAATAAAGCAAAGAACATATTCGAGCATTTATAAATCACAATTTCTACATATGACAATATCATCATATTCTTTTGCAACTTCCATCATGGATAAGAGTATTATTCTTTTCCCAAATTTTGCAGTTGGCATATAGCTAAAAACACGGATTAAAAAAACAAATTTTTATGTTCTTTTTTGTGTTAAAATGTGTATTTAAATATTTTTGTATATTATTTTAAAAGAATGAGAATTAAGTTTAAAAATTGAAGATATACATCAATAACAACTTAGTAGAAATCCTGCTTGACACGCAGGATTTAGAGAGGTTCAGTAGTACATAGTCTTATCCATAATTAGTAGAAAGACTTTGAAAAAGTTAGTCACAATAATTGTAGGGAAGTCCAAGTTTATAATTAATATGTGAAATTAGTAATATTGTTTAATTATTAATTGTCTTTTCATCATATTTTGTTATTTTTCTGTCCAAGTATAATTTTAATTAAAATTAAATAAAATTTAATTGGCCGTTTTGAGTAAAAAAGAATGACATAAAATTATGTAATAACTACATAATATTATAAAAATAAATGATAATTTTCAAAACATTAAAATTGAAATAAAAAAAGATAAAGTATAAACATACCTACAAATAAATAACAATACATATACCAACAGTAACTTTACGAGCAGAGAATAAAGTGATCTATACGGTCTATCCATGCATATTGTGAATGTGACACAATCCATAAATGCTCTACTACTCATCAGGTTAACGAATAAAAGAAGCCAAGTTGATTTCCTGACGTGAAAAAGCTACTTATCAAATGATATACTAATCTCAAATCCTGAAATGAAAAAAGAAAAACATATGCATGGAAACGTTCAGACATCCAAAATGTTGTTCGGATGGAGATTTGGGAAGTCACAGATATCAAATTCCATGTCTGTAAGTAACCCGATCTTTCAAGTTCCTACTTTGCTTCCAGTGTTCATTCAACCTTCTAGTTGGTATGTACACACAGATTGTGGAGCTTCAGGTGCATATGGATTGTGAAGGGTGTGAGAAGAGAATACGACGAGCAATCTCAAAACTTGAAGGCATGCAAGTCCATCCCATTACCAAATACGAAGTACCCTTTTTCGCTTATGATTTCTAACTTGAAGTTGATGGTTTTGGATGATTACAGGAGTTGATAGTTTAGACATAGACATGGATAAGCAAAAGGTCACCGTAACAGGGTACGTAGATCACAGGAAGGTGTTGAAGGTGGTGAGAAGAACCGGAAGGAAAGCTGAGTTTTGGCCATTCCCATATGATAGTGAGTACTATCCATATGCGGCTCAGTACTTGGACGAAACTACTTATGCATCCTCTTACAACTATTACAGACATGGGTTTAATGAACCAGTTCATGGGTACTTCCCTGATCAGGCTTACTGCACTGTGGATGATAACACCGTTCACCTTTTCAGCGATGACAATGTTCATGCTTATTGTAGTATCATGTGATATGATTTAGTAAGGATCTTCGTATGTGTGAATGTGTGATCAATAATGATGAAAATTGGTGAAAAGAGTCCTCTTATTCTTTTATATCTTTTTCCAAATCAGAGAAGGCACAAATAGAGATTGTAAAAAAGTAATATTCTAATTCGATTTGAAGTTAACAACCCAAGTTTAGTTTAATAATGTTCGAGTTTAAGTTTAAATTTGAATAGTAAAGTCTAATTAAGTTTGAGATCAAATTCAAAGTAATAAATTTTTTATACTTAATCTGTTATAAGAAATTGAGTAACCTTAAATCAACGAACTAAATATATTTTATCGATTTAATTTTTAGTTCATGATTGAATTCGAATATTTAGACCCGAATTAAGTACAAAACATTTGTTTTTCCTAAGATTTGATTCTGAATTCAACTTGATGTTACCCCTAATCAAAAAGTCTATTAAGATATTTTTAATATTGTTTTCCTTTGAACCTTTACACAATGTCAATTAGGATGTTTTATTGACATTATTTACCTTTGAGCCTCTATTTAGCTAATCATAAAATTGAATTTGATTTGAAGTTAACAACTCAATTTTAATTTAATAAGATTTGAATTCAAGTTTAAATTTGGATATTAAATTCCAATCAAACTTGAGATCAAATTCAAACCAATGAATTTTCTTGTATCTTACTAATTGTAAGAAATTGAATAGTTCTAAATCAATGAATTAAATTTATTTTATCATACTTAATTTTTGACTCTTGATTAAATTCAAATATTCAAACCCGAATAAGGTACAATACCTTTTTTTTCTTAAGATTTGAGTATGAATTCAACATATTATCACTCTTAAATACAAAGTGTATTAAGATATTTTCAATATTATTTTCCTTTGATCCTCCAAACACATGTCAATTAAGATTTTTTTGACATTATTTTCCTTCTAGCCTCTACTCGGTCCACCATAAAATTGAATTTACTTTAATATAGTCAAGTTTCTTGTTTATCACTATCCAATAGTATGTAGATTTGTTAAAAAATGACTACACATTAATATTGTTGATTTACAAATCAAGTTTGATGTTTATATATTAAGTTAGATGGCATTCTAGTTGCATTCTTATTCTACTAAATGCTTCTCTTCATCTAAAAAATTAATGACTGAAAAGTTGATAGAATTTGATTTTAAAATAAAGTATTAATTACTCGCCATATTAAAGATAACTTGTTTCGAGAGAATAATTCTATAAATAGGACTTATAAATTTCATTTTTAGCACACAATTACTTATCATTATATGTTCTACTATTACTCATTTTTTTCTATTCTTTTCTTGGATTAAGCCAATCTTATATCAAAATCTTTGGCAATCTCTTATAGAGCATTTTTATCAATATGAATCATCCTTTTATTTTATTTTATATGTACATGTTTTAATTTTTGTTTGGAAGAGCAGACATATGCATTTTAAGAAGTTCTTTGTTTTACCAATAGTAAAATTTTAATAGATTCTAAAAAGGTTGCTTTAATAGTCAAATCATGTTACAATAGGTCAAGTTAGATTCTGTTCGTTTAGGGCCATGTTTATCCCAAAATTTTGTATTCGGTCTGAATTTGGTTTGAACCTTGATTAAACACGAGACTCTAGGCCTAAATTCAAGTCTAATCAAACTCAATTATTTTTATTTTTTAAATAAATAATATATCATTTTATTTAAAATAACATTGTTTTACGTTAACATTTCATCCTTCGAGTCGGGTTGGGGTATTTTGTCTTCTTTAATAATATTCTCCGTTATAAAATTAGAGATGACAACTGGGCTTAAGCTTAGCTCTGTCCACTCTGCCTCGTTTTGAGGTCATCAAGCTTAAGGCTGAGTTTTTCTGAATATTTTTTTTTGCATTTTCAATTTAAAAAATTTGGGCTAAGCCAAGTCAAGCTTGGACTTGAGTGAGCTGCATTTGGCTTGGACCCCATCAGTAGGGCTCACACTAGGGCGAGGCTTGCATTGCCATCTCTATGTAAAATTTAAAAATAAAAATCACTTAAATAAAATTTGTATTGATATAAAAGTTTTAATAGATTAAAATAATTTTAAGAGGTAAAGATATATTTGATTGTAATATTTATTTGATTTGCATAAAGAATTTGTACTTGAAAAATAATTTACCATAAAATAATTGCTAATTATTTACAATGGAAATGCTACCATATATTTCAATTCTTTTCAAGTGGCATTTGATAATAATGAAAAGCAGGCATGGAAAATAGCAGGGTTTAAAACTTACAAAGGAGTATACTTCCGACAATGATTAAAAAGCCTATTCGGTTTGATATGATTTTTAACTTTTTCAGATTTATTTTAATAATCTTTATCGTAAAAAATTGATTAGTTTATTAACATTTTAATAATCTTTATTGTAAAAAATCAATTAGTTTATTAATTTAGAGGCCGTTTGGTTTCACTTCTGTTTTTCTGTTGTAGTTTTTAGTTTTTGTTTTTTGTTTTTTGTTTCTGTTTTTTTAATTAAAAAAACCAAAACCTGTTTAGTTGAAATTTATCATATAAAATATAAAAACTGAAAACAAAAATCTGTTTGGTTGATATTTGTAATACAAACTAAAAATAAAAACATGGTTGCAATGCATGGTATTGATAAACGACAAATAAGAAAACTAGTAACGTAGAAACGTAGAAATAAAAAAACTAGAAACAAAGAATAGAAACACGAAATGCAAAAATATAAAAGCCAAAATAAACCAAAACGTAGAATAACAAACAATTGGAAATGCAAAAATGTAGATAAACGATAAATGAAAAAACTAGTAAGGTAGTAACACAAAGAGATGAGTGAAAAGGAACGTAAGAGATGAGTGAGGGACGTAAGAGAGAAGAAAAGAATAAAGAAGCAGGGAAGAGAAAAGAGATAAGTTTGAGACATAAGTAGAAATGTCAATTTTGGCACTTGTTGATCGGGCCATAAGCGCGGGTCGGGCCGG
>JAOQMM010000171.1:811385-842360 GCA_027563515.1 Erythroxylum platyclados | reverse complement strand
TTGCAATGCCTTACAATCTAAAAAAGCAGCTCATCATATAGACATGTAAGTGCTTAGATGGTAGTATAATGCAAGTGTATCATTCATTGCTACTCAGTCTTATTTTTACCAGCTTATGGTGGATGTGATTGCCTCTTACGATCCAGAATATAGAACTCCTTCAATTGATAATTATAGAGGTAATTTTATAAGATATAAGGTGGGTCGGGCCTTGCCCATCCAGCTACGGGTCGGTCAGCTCGTGGCCTGGTCGGGCCACGAGCTAGCCAGCCCCTGTCTATTGTTTATAAAAACCAATTATTTTACAAAAACTAGTCGATTATTTATAGTTTACAAAAACTGATGTAAACTAATCAATTTTTATAAACAAAAATAATTTGATCTATTTTTAACAATAAAGTAATTGGTTAGCTTTTTTAAACTAATTAATTTTTATAAACAAAAGTAAACTAATTTATTTTTATTTAACAGTCTCTTTTTAAAATTAAACTTTAAAATTTTCAAAATTTTCAATTATTTTAAAATCTTTAATTTTATTTAATTTTTAAACAGTTTTATGACAATTTAACATTAATTAAATATTTTAAAACTTAAATATTTTGTTTAACCGAATTAACTTCTGATTTGATTTTTAAAATATTATTTTTAACTGATCTTATGATACTATAATACTGGTTAAACCTTTTAAATCTTAAGCCTTTTATCTAACCGGTCTTTTGGCCCTATTTTTAAAATATTACTTTTGAATGACCAGTACTTTTTCAGAGCTTGAAATTATTTGCAAATTAGATTCAGCTAGGTAAATTGTTACTTGGAATTTCTATAAAAAGTTGTATATACCCAATTTAGAAGATGGGTTCAATCCAAGTCCAGTAATAAGAAAAGCAAAAAAAATTGAAACCAAAACCATCAAAACTGAATAACTGTAAGAGCAGGGAAGCTTAGACTGAAGAAAATCTGACAACAACCGAGGGTATGTCGTCAGATGCGGCCGAAACTAAGGTAAACTTACCTTGTTAATGTAATAGGTTTATCTGCTCTGGGCTTAATGTGTTTTTCTCTCTCTATTTTTTGGTTCGAAATTTCCAGGATCAAACCCCTCCTGTTGTAGACAAGTACAATGTGGAAGCCGCCGAGATTATGGCAACTAAGGCTCAGGTGTGTCAAAAGTTTGCTTCTTTTTAGTTTATGATCCTGTTCTGTTTCTTGGGTATGGCCTGTATTCAATTTTGGTTTTCTTGCTTGTGGTGTTGTAGCGTTTGCCTATTGCACAGGCCGCGCCGGTGTACGAGCAGCTTCTTCAAGTGTTTCCTACTGCTGTGAGTTTCGTTGTTATTGGTTGGATTCACTTGGGAGTTGAAAAGTTTTCTTCTTGTCTACTGGTTTGACCAACTGAGTTGTCAAGTTCTTTTTGAATTGCTTCTACATCTCTTGTCATTTGATCATGGTTACTGGTTTCAAACAATGGTTCCTGCTGTGGTTGAGCTTAGGCATGTGTAGGAGATTTCATGAGGCTGTAGCTGATAAATCTGCTTCAAGATTTGCTCGTTACTTCAGTTGTTGCATAATTTTCTAATAATTTGATATGAAATGGCAATTTTGATAATGTTTTTGATTGGTTGTATGCCTGTCGTGGATGGAATGAAATATGAGTTCTAAGAATCTCTTGAAGATGAAAATAACTTTAGATACACGTTCTTTCTTTGAAAAACTTATGTTTAGGTTGTGTGGTATTTTAACTACATTTAATGAAAAATACACAAGTTATGCCAGATCTGTGTCAAAAAGTTGAATGGTGGAAAAGATTGAAAATATTAAAGTGGAAGTTTGTGTAGAGATCATTATTGGTGTTCTAGAGCTATATAAACAACTTACTGTGGTTGAAATGCATGTAATTTCTTTGGGTAGTATTATGGTTGAAGAAGAAAATTATTAATTGGTATTAATTGAACTTGTTTGAATTGATTATTTAGTGTGGATAATGAAGAATGATATCAATTTGTTTGCCATTAGTGAAGAATCTAGTTTACTGAAGTTTTGGCTGGTATCATGTTACATATGAGAAATAGGAAGGACAAGACTAGATTTTCTTAATGCTTTTTGTATACTAAACATGTCAAAGTAGTTATATTCTGTATGATTATCAAAATTGACATTATAGGTATAGCTCTTCAATTTCTCCTAGTATATTATCTGAAGCTCTTTTCCTTGCCTTCTAGGCAAAATTTTGGAAGCAATATGTTGAGGCACATATGTCTGTAAACAATGATGATGCCATAAAACAGATATTTAGCCGGTGTTTACTGAATTGCCTTCAAGTTCCTCTTTGGTATGTGGTTTCCAGTACTTTGTTACTCCAACTTCCTCTTTGGGTCTATGTTTTCCTTTTGCATTTTATGTTACAGTTTGAAGAAAATATTGTCTTGATGATGTAACTTGTTCATGGAGTCTGAAATAGTTACATATTAACTTTTTGTTTGTAATTGTTTTTGAGATTTTAAGATAACCACAATGGTTTGGATATTTGGTGGCAACACTTTTTTCTTGGTTCAAGACAGTGATTTTGGGGAGTCTTCAAGGTTTTCAATGAGTTTATGGATCAGGGAATGATCAAGGGATCCAATTCTTTTCCCTTTTCCAAAATAATTATAATGTCAGTATCTTTAACTTCAGTCCACTGGTCTGGATTTTGGTTGCCATGCGAATTATCAATTTTTCTTTCATCAATGTTCCTAATTTCTTGTTCCTCCCTTTCTAAGAAGTGTATCTTCATTTACCTCTCTTTCTCGATCAACTTTACTGCATTGCTTCAGTTTCTTTAAGGACTAGACTTTGTGTTTTTCTTTTGTTTTCACTGTATTTCCAGTGTTGCTTTACAGGCACATCTCTCTCTTTCTCCGTGTGTTTGTGTGTGTCTGTTGGAAATTCAAAAGCTCTAATTTTGCTACCAGTGTTGATCTTGTAGGCAATGTTACATTCGGTTCATAAAGAAAGCCAATGAGAAGAAAGGAGCTGAGGGCCAAGAAGAAACGAGAAAAGCTTTTGATTTTATGCTTGGTTATGTAGGTGTGTCTTAAGTTCTTAACAGTTATCCAATTATATGTTCATGTTATGGCTACACTGTTTTTTGAGGTGCTATATAGGGTTAATGATTATAAACTATTTAAATTATGGTTTGGTTCAACTGTAATTCATAGATGCAGAAGTATTAACGGAGATAAACAAGAAATAGATGACCATATGTTCTATGAACTAGTTAGAAAAAGACATTCTATAGTCACCCTGGTTCTGCATTTATATCTAAACTAAAGAATTCGGTTTCTCACCAATTTAAGAGAATAATGATTAATCTTATAGTATTCTTTTTGTGTATGTGATATCAGGAACTGATATAGCATCTGGGCCTCTATGGATGGAGTATATTGCTTTCTTAAATTCAACTCCGGTTTGTTGCATCCGCCACCCATGTTTTCTAGTTTACACTGAGTCCAAATAGCTGAATAAGGTGAATTGTCACTGCTGTTCCTATAATTCCTTCCTTTCCTTAGTCAGGGATGATGTTGCAGGCGCTAAATGCACAGGAAGAGTCACACCGAATGACTGCTGTTCGGAAAGCATACCAAAGAGCTATTGTTACTCCAACTCATCACCTTGAACAACTCTGGAAGGACTATGAAAATTTTGAGAATTCTGTTAGCCGCCAATTGGTAATGTTTTGGTTATGGCATGCATAAGGCATGTGAAATACTCTTTTATCTTATATGCGAGTCATTTGTATTCCTATGCCATATGTATGAGATCACATTTTGCGTTAATGCAATATGATGTTTTGGTACTAACCAGGCCAAAGGACTGCTTTCTGAATATCAACCAAAATATAGTACTGCCAGAGCTGTTTATAGGGAGCGGAAGAAATATGTTGATGAAATTGATTGGAATATGCTTGCTGTACCACCAACTGGCTCTCACAAAGTAATTTCTTGGTTTTTTTTATAATTATTTTGCGTGAAATGCTTATGAACTATGTTGGCGGTGCTTGGAACTAGCAAGGAAGCAAGCACTTCCAAAGCCACTATTTATTACTTCTACTTTTACTGAAGCTCTAAAAATTTCATCTTATTTTAACTTTAAGCATTGTTAATTTTTCTTTGGCAATGAGCTTAATGATAACAAAGAATGATGCATTTCTCTGGTCTTGGATAAACTCCGTTCGGGAATCAATTGAGGGCATATTTCATATTAAGACAGTAGAAATTTTGAGATTCATGAGATTGAATGGATTCAAATAAACTTATCATGTTAAAAGGCCCCCGATTAACTGCAAGCCGCTCTATCTATTCATTAGTAGGCTGGTTAAGTACATGTCTGCGTAAACTGAAATTAGGTAAAACTGTTTTTGATTTCACCAATCAAAATATTGTTTCTCTAATAGGCTTTAATGAGTCTTGGATTTCCATTTAATATTATATGATCTTTTGTTCTGCCATAACCTTGACATGCATAATTTCCAGTAACTGATTGAAGGAGCACAATGAAGTTATGGTTGCCTCAGAAATATGTTGTGTTGTGGAAGATAATAGGAGTATATGGCTTATCTGCTCCATTCTTTTAGATGATTTCTTTATGATGAAAGTAGGAACAAAATATGAAGTCTACATGAAAATTGCATTTACTTTGAACGAATCCCACATTCAGATATGCTTAGTCAAATGCTCTAAATTCTTGATTAATTTGGTGAACTATTTTCTTGCTTATGCAGGAAGAACTACAATGGATGGCATGGAAGAAATTCCTGGCCTTTGAAAAGTGAGGAGCATCGGCATTTTATATATTTTTTCTGTTGTCTTGATAGAAATTCCCTCAACTCACCCCTGCAACCTAAAAGAGAAAAAAAGAGAACATGGAACATGAAATTCAACATGTATTAACATGCACTAAGAGAAATCTAATGAAAAGTAGAGTTGAAGTGAATAGAAATCTGCATATCTGTGAAACTTTAAAAGAGGAGCCTGGAAAATGTAATTTTTGAAGATCAACGTGTTACTTATTGGAATAAATTGCCTTCTTGGTTGAGAATACACCGAGAAGAACTTTTTGAACATTGCCCCGGTAATAACATTTTTCCAAGTTAATCACAAAAAGGTTTTTGGTCCTCTGGATTATAATTTTCATTGCATTTATCTTTTTATAGCAATGAGCTTGAAAATATTATCTAAAATTTGGATCCTCTCATTTCCTGTTGCTGAAATATCCATTATGAGTGCCATCATTCTCTTAGAGCTAAAATCCATTTGATAACCTGCTTAACTCCTTTGTCTATAGTTCAAATGAAATGCTGTTGACATATTGGATTTTCACATATGACCATGTTATAAGTTGTCCTTCATCAGTTGCAGCTTTAAATTGAATGGAATATATGTTGATGACTTCTTGTTATGGTTCTTGTTACTCTGTGGCAGGGGAAATCCTCAAAGAATAGACAGTGTTTCAGCTAATAAGCGTATTGTATTCACCTACGAACAGGTATAAATAGTTAGTCCTTTGTGGTTTCCCTCCTTCCACTTTCTTTTAATTTATCTCATTTAGTACACGAAGGTTATACTAGCTCTTTTTGGTCTTGCTTGTCTCTTTTGTTCCCGAGACCTTTACCTAATGTTGAAAGTGGTAGAGAACTTGGAAAATGTACAAGTTCTATTCCTTATTTGTTTCTCTAAATCTCTCTCTTTCTCTCTCATGTATGCACATATACATATGCAGAAATTGTTTTCCTTAAAGATGTTGCTTTCTTGGTTTCAGTTTCCTTTTGAACATAACCATCTGTGATCTTATGTTGAAGAAAGGTCTTAGGGTAAGCATCAACTAACATTAATTTATTATTGTTCAACACTCCTGAATGCTGCAAGAAACGGCACAATTCTAGTTGAGAATGGAGAAATGGAATTAACATTGTAAATAAACAGTAAATTCTACATGTAAAGAATAATTGTGATTGGGGAAAAATCTCCTTGTTAGCTCTATGGTGTAGACAATGATATGCTGCTTTTTATTTTATTGAGAATGATGTCTTACTTGGTCACATGTTTGTGTGTCCTTTGAAATCTTACATGCTAGAGAGTTTTCTACAACCTATTCTTTATGAAATGAAATGCTTACTCTGTGATGCTGGTTTGCAGTGCCTAATGTATTTGTACCACTACCCTGACATATGGTATGATTATGCTACATGGCATGCTAAAAGTGGTTCTGTTGATACTGCAATCAAAGTATTTCAGAGGGCTTTGAAGGCTCTCCCTGGTAAAAATGTCTTTCCTTTTTCCTTTTAGGTCTGTAACGTGAAACTGTTTTCATGATAGCTTTATTTCTTTTCCTATTTGTGCTATAAGTAATCTATTCAGGTGTAGGATACTGAATATCGCTGGTTGATAACAATTCTAATTTTGCTTTCTGAAATCATTCTGTTGCATCATCTAAAGTTTATTTTTTTTCTGTGTGCTTGCTTGCTTGCATGCACCAATTTTCCATTTTTTCTGGTTTATATCCTCAGATTCAGAAATGTTAAAGTATGCTTATGCTGAATTAGAGGAAACTCGTGGTGCAATTCAGGTGAGCGGATTCTTTTTTAGAATTCAATCAATAACCTGCCTTTGGTTCTTGATTTTTTTCGTTCTGCTGCTACTTTCATCAGCCGGCCAAGAAAATATATGAAAGCCTTTTGGGAGATGGTGACAATGCAACGGCCCTAGCACATATACAGGTAACAAATTATTAATCTGGGATGCTGAACTCTGATTAGTAGATATTTTGTGCTCATTGTAACAGTCCCCCCAGGGAAGACGAATTTTTTTTCCTTATGCTTGTTGGAACATATGGATCTGAAGATCAAGAGAAGAGTTATTGGATGTACTTGTAAGGTGTAATATTACACTATTTTCAGATAAGAACCGATGTGCTTCTTCTCACTGAACCTGTAAATATATTCGCAGACAACAGTTCCTTATATCTTATCAGCTCTTCACATGGGTGAAAATATCTGTTTCCTGAGAAAACTTTTTATTCAACTTATTCCCTCTCACTTCCTTCCTTCTTTAAAACATTATTTAAGTTTTGTTTCCACTTTTTAAAACTTTTACATTTATATGTCTTGTCTTCTCTCAGAAAATTTGTACTAAATGTGACATTCACATCCAAATTTATTATATTCCTTGAAAGGACGGACCTCTCATTCTAGAATGAACATTTATTATCTTGATGGCATTTCATTATGTAGTTTATTCGTTTTCTAAGAAGAAATGAAGGATTAGAAGCAGCTCGCAAGTACTTCCTGGATACTCGCAAATCCCCCAATTGCACTTATCATGTATATGTTGCTTATGCCTTGATGGTCTTTTGTGTCGACAAGGATCCAAAGGTAATGAGTCGTTTATTTAATCTTGAATCTTCTTCTTATATTCAACTGTTGTGTGGACATTGATCACTTGCTTGTTGGAAGTTACTAAGAAGTTGTATATTCATGCAGGTAGCGCACAATATTTTTGAAGCAGGATTGAAACGATTTATACATGAACCTGTTTACATTCTTGAGTAAGACAACCTTTATTCCTCCCTTAGTAATTTAACACACATTAGCCCTACATTTTTACATTCTTTTTAAAATTTGTTGAGGTAGTGGAAAACACTGCTGCTGCTCACAATGACAAGGGGGCGTATGTAATAACTGTTAATGCATTTGCCAATGGTACTTAGGAATATACGCATGTGATGCATGGTATTAATCTTTGAACTCTGGTATTTCAAGCTGATTTTAGAGAGTAGGTGCCTCGGGATTGGTAAAACTATTTGAAGTTCCTTATTTTCACACTTGTTATTGTTTGCTATAGGTCAACTTCTGAATGGCTGAGCATGTGTTTACTAAGTAGAGATACATTTGTCGAACCTCACATATTTGCTTTATGCAAAGGAATAAGTAGTGCATGGTGTCTGAGGAATCAGTTACCAATAATATGCTTTTTGTATCGAAGTATGTCTGGTCTGGCATTTTGTGTACCTTAAATGAAATCAAATTAATTTTCTTTTTTCTTTAAACATTGATACGTATTATTGGCAGTATGGGGGCCATCTTGGCACTATGTCTTGCAGTGTCCATGCCTTTTTGAATGAATTATAACATTCCAACAATGAAGAAGATGACAATGCTATACTGGGTTTTCTACAGATGTTTGTTGTGTGTGGTTTCTCCGTGTTTGTTAACTCTTGTGATAAATATTGCAGATATGCAGATTTCTTGTCTCGTTTGAATGATGACAGAAACACCCGAGCTTTGTTTGAGCGGGCATTAAGCTCACTACCACCTGAGAAATCTGTGGAGGTTCAGTATCTCTTTATGTTTTTATGTAGCTTGTGCCATGGTGACAGGGAACACGATTATCATTCTATCCTATGTCATATACTGTTGGTGAAATGTGACAGCTGACCAAGAAAGAATGAATAAGAGCTTGTGCCTTGCTATAGATCTTAAAATTTTTAAGTTGGTTCTTCCTTCTTATTTGTGTAGTTCTTTTTTATTTTATAGATAGAATTTTGAATTGTTGACTTGTTAAACCATTGAAGTAGCTGTCTTTGATGTTATAACTAATATTTTGAATTGTTGACCTGTTAAACTATTGCAAAGTGTAATATTAAATACTAAATATTTGTAACATGGAGTGACATTTTAATTATCTCCTGAGAATGCATAGAAATAAGATGGAATAAATAAAAACGGTTTTACAATCTTCAAACTAAAAAATTTCATGTATTTAAAGTAACAACTGGAAAGTTCCCTCTGTTCTGAGTTTATTTTTCTGTTACTCTTTAACCATTTTTAAGAATAGACTGAGTAAATACACAGCAGAACTTTCTGATCCCTTTGGATAAGGGTGAATTGACCATGTCCAAGGCTCTAACAATGAGATGCATGATGTGTCAACTGTTGCTTGAGTTCATACAACAGATGAATAGGGATTATAGCTACTTGCATGACCTTGCATGACCATGCTGCTTCATATGATTATATATATAACTCCTCTGATTCATTTACATTGTCTGTATCCTGCTTCATATCATTCTAAATACAATCTGACTCATTCATTTTTACTGTCTATTGGTGATATTTTATTTCTTATCTGTATTCTAATGCAGATCTGGAAACGATATATAAAATTTGAGCAGACATATGGAGATCTTGCTAGCATGTTAAAGGTTATATGTACTTCATTTTCTGTTTATAGTCTGGAAAAGAACTCTTTTCAGTTTCAAATTCGTTAAGTTTTAGGGTTTCAATCAAATAAAAGAGAACAGCATGCATAAAACTTTATCTTTCATAGAGTTCTTGTCTTAAGCACCAAAAAGAGAGAAGTCATGTCTCTACCTGTACAATATCCTATGATCAAATTAATAAAAAACTGATCCACTGGCATCATTATCAAGGATGTTGGAGACATCCCTGAAAAATCTTTCAGTTTCTTTCCTCTTACATTGTTGACCCTTAACATTGTGATCGGCTTCTTAGATAATTTCTTGCAAAGTGCCTTGATCTATTCCAAAAAAAGTCATACATTCTGCAAATATGCTTCTGCTAAACAATAGTTTTTTTTTTTTTTTGATGGGGATTCTTGTACTTAATTTTATCAATTACCTTTTCTGTCTGTGGAATCTCTATGTTGTATTACTGCATGACAACATCACCTCATAATTACCAATGATTCTTGTGTGTTTGTTCAAGTACTGCATTAATCTTCTAGTTTCTCCAACATTTTAAGCATCAAGCTGAACTAGTCGGTAAACCCCCATGGTATGCATGGATACATCTGTGAAAGATTGTATATGCTATTAAAACCAACAATCTATTTTGTAAAGATCAAATAGAAGTGATGGCTTCCTGACACTTCCAGGTCAGGATAGTCAAAGTTGCCATATTAAGGTCTCTACTTTTATCTCATTATTGAACCATTCATGATGTAAAGCATGACAGTTTGTTGTGGAGAAATTGAGGAAATCGATGGTTAAAACTTATGTAGGGAAGTTTTCCTTCACAGTTGCCATTGAGAACAGATAGGGATGCAATTTTAAATTAGAGTTAGAACTCTAATTGCTCATTGCCAATAAGATTATCCATTTAAGGAACAGTAGATTACTTAGTATACTCCCTCAAAACTTGTGCTACTATTATTTTCCTTTAGCCTTCTGGAACTTGAGCCCTAACTATGAATTGCTTCTTGTAGGTTGAGCAGAGAAGGAAAGAAGCTCTTTCAAGGACCGGTGAAGATGGAGGGGCAGTATTGGAGGATACGTTGCAAGATGTTGTGTCAAGATACAATTTCATGGATCTTTGGCCGTGCTCCTCAAAGGATTTGGATCACCTAGTCCGACAAGAGGTACTTTCACTTATAATTTGTTCTTTTAATACCCTTTCATGAATTAGAATTCTTGAAGTGCCAAATTTCGGCATTTCTTTTGTCCTTTTACATATTACATTGATAATGTATTTGTTTTACCTTATGTATTTGTTTTCATATTTTATATATCATTTACCTTTTGATGTTTTGTAAAGTGTTGTGCGTTGTATTGTTCTTTTCGTTTTTTATTTGAATTTACAGCAGTTTCAATCTGTATATCAATTGCTATCTACCCAGAGTAAATCTTTACTTCCACTACTATACTCTCTTCATCAAGATCTATATTTATTTAATGTCACCATAGGTAGTTCTTATATTACACTTGATAATTTGGATTTCATTGCTGGTACACATTTCTTGCTGTTGAGGTATGGATGCACTATTTGAGACATAAATTGATTGAAGTTCTTGTTTGGCTCAAAAGAACTGCAATTATTTGAAATGTCAAGAACTTGGCCTTGAGAGTTGTTTTAAGATCTTGCTTCTTGTGCGTTACTGGTTTGGAAACTTAATGCTGATTGTTTCTTTTCAGTGGCTCACTAAGAATATTAATAAGAAGATGGAAAAGTCTGCCATCTCCATTGGACCAGGAGCAGGTACTAATTTATTTTTCCTGTTCTTTAAGATCATGGATAAATACTACACAGCCTAACACAATTCAACATTAATTCCGGCCTGGTTGATTATTTTCCTTTCTGTAACCTAGTTTTCCAATAATTTTGATAATATATAGCTAGTTATCTCAGGTTTTCTATCCCCGGATGAAATAGTCAATCTTATAAACAGTAAAATGAGTTAGAATCTGTAGATTAATTATATATTGCCCTACATCACGATCACTTATATGCGTGTTTAAAGGTCATTATAATGCACACTTTTTTCTCTACCATGATGGGAATTAATTCCATATAATATGTATCCTGGTGATGGTTTAGTTGGTAGTATCTGTTTCTTTTCCTCTTTCAGTTGATCTTACAATTATTTGGTGCAGGTTCCACAGGCCTCGCAAGTGTCTCAGCCGTATCTGAGAATCTAACTAATCCAGATATTTCTCGCATGGTGACTAATGTTCCAAGGCAAAAACCGGGTATGCAGTTCTTAAATTGTTTATCGAGCAATATTAGCCTATATCACACTTAGTTGGTATTGCTAGTCCTATTTGGATATTGATTATTTTCTTAATCCAAAAGGATTTCTCGTTTTATTTGATTAAAAAAATTTCTGAGAGCAGACCAGGTTTAGATGATGTTGATTTGAATGGTTTCTTCATGTATTGACTTCTCGGTATTCATGGGGAGCCCCAGTGCTTACACCCCAGTTTTAGCCAATCATTCTGATTAGAGACAGAGAATAGCTAAGGTTAAATTAGTTTGACATTAGCTTCCATGTTTCGTGATATGGACTTCAATACCCTTGTAATCTTTTATATATGCCCTTATTTGGCTTTTTTATTCCCAATTCTTTCTCTTGAACTCTCCTTGTGGCCTGCTGGTCTGTTTTTCTATTCACCACATCGTCGGGAACTCATCCATGCATGATGCATTGTGTCCTATACTACAATTTTCTACCCAATACGAGGATGAAAAACAAATGGGATGGTTGATGCATAACATTAGTTTGTAATCTTTTTAACTGCCTCAAAGTTCTTTAAGTGTTCCACCAATGAAAGATTATCTAAAAGTTGCAAAGTATGGATTGTGTGCATGCTGATGTTTTATGTAGCTTATAGAAATCATAAATTCATTGGACAGTGGGGACCGGAATTCTGCCAAGCAGAACTGCATCTGCACTTGAGGTGACTTCCAATCCTTTGTCTAATTCCATTGCTGGGTTGGCAGGTTCTGGAGCAACTGATGAATTTGATGAGATATTAAAAGCCACACCACCAGCATTGTTATCATTTTTGGCAAACTTGCCTATAGTTGAAGGTAAAATCTAAAACTTCCATGTCTATTATGTCTTTACCTGTTGGTAAAGTTTTCTGTTATATATTTGCAGTTAAGTGTTAGACGTGATCAACTTGATTCCGTTGCGACTGCATAAATCAGGGTTGTGCTTATTAATCCTTTCTTTCTGATTGCTTTTGCTTAATGCTATGTCAACAATATGTTCAATTCGTGTTCGCTTAGGTATGATTTTCTATTGATTCCAGCTATTCCATTACTGTATTGTAGTCTTGCTTTACGTGCTAAGTTTGCTATCCTAGTGTTACTTTTTATATCGAAAGATGATGCCTGTGAAAACAGGTTGGCGCTTTCAAATATTGTTACTTTTAGGTTGCTGATTTTCAGTTCACAATTGTCTAGGTCCAACACCAAATGTAGACATAGTATTATCGATATGTCTGCAGAGCGACATACCATCTGGAGTAATGGGAAAGGCTGGAACCTCTTCTGCTACTGGTCCTGCTCCTGCCACAAGTGACCTTTCTGGTTCCAGCAGGTCACATCCTGCACGAAGTGGCTCATCTTTCAAACCAGCAAGGGACAGACAATCTGGAAAAAGAAAGGACCTTGATAGTAAGTTTCTTGAACTACTATTAGACTTCTTGTTCTGTGGGTATACATGATCAGAAAGATCAGAAATTGACATCACTAGCTCCTAATTGATAATCGTTATACGATGTTACCTTTTAGCATTTACTTTTCACAGAAGGGTCTGGCTCCATTGCATGTGTTAAACGTCAGCCCTTGTTTAGGTTGAAATGATAGCTGATAGTAAGAACAAGAGCACTCTGTAATGGTCATTTCCTTTCATTCATAACAAGGTCTTTTTCGCATTGTAGGGCAAGTTGACGATGAAAGCACATCTGTCCAAAGCCAACCACTACCTCAGGATGCTTTCAGGATTCGACAAATTCAAAAGGCTCGAATAGGTAGTACCTCACAAACAGGATCAGTGTCGTACGGAAGTGCTTTTTCTGGAGATGTATCTGGCAGCATTGGCTGATGCACCTTCGTTTTTTGCTGCCATATCTTGCTGTGCCTAGAGGTTTGCAACTTTCAGACTCATTTTTCTTGTAAAATACTTCTCAATTTATGATAATCACTGAGTTAATAATTACAGAAACTGAAGTAGAAGAGGGACAGAAACACAACACTTATCCAGCATTTGCAGGTCAATCTGACAATCAGGCTGCCTCAATGTTCCATGCTCAATTTTAGTGGTTTATCCATCCATCTCTGCTTCCATCATTCTAGAGATTTGGTGAGTCGTTGCAGCCCTAGCCACGCATCGATGCTAAAGTTTGGCGAGCTATGAGCTGATCTAAATCTGATAAAGTTTTATAGAACTTGTTGCTTTAGAAGATCTTTCAGCTGTTGCATACTCCTTTTACAGATAAACACAGTAACTTATTAGAAGATCTTTGGTTGCTAGATGTATTATGTATAAGGCCTATCATGTATGCGTACAAGTGACTAAATTCCAGCCAAAAATGTCTAACAAAGAACATGTCATGTTCATGCGGTGAGAATCTCTCTTTTTGCTTGACTTAGATTATATTTCTTTATCCTCTAAAAAAAATGAAGCATTGTTTATGTATGTATTTAAGGTTATAGCATTAACACTTTTATTTGCGAATTCTTTTGTTTAATTCTACAAGAAAACACATTCGGTATTTTCCTTGCAAGGTGTTGAGAAGGAATTGGAATGTAATAACCAATCTTAAAGTGTTCAATATTTTCAGAATTTTTCAATTTTAAACTTTTCAATTAAATTCTTATTCAATTAAATGATCATTTTTTTAAAATTTTAATAATTTAGTTCAAAATGTTAGTTTTTACTTATATAGCTAATAGATGTAATTTTACATGGTATTTAGTAAATATATCATGATATCATAAATAATTTTTTGAATTGAAATATTAAGGTCTTAAAAACTTAATAACTTAATTCAAAATTTTAAAAATTTGCACACTAAATTAATTTTTTTAAAAAAATTAGACACTTTTAAATATATTAACTCTTGTATTTAAGATATAGTTTTTTATTCAAAAAGATGTAATTAGTTATATTTTTAGTATATATGTACATAAAATGAGTCAAGAATATATATTAACCATATTGTTCCTATACTAAAATCTCTATAAAGCATTATATTTAATTGAAAAGCTTCAAAAAGTGGGGTTGACAACAGTGTTGGGGTTCGAAGCCAACGGGCCATATAGTTGGGCCTGACCAACCCTAAACCAACCCTAGGCCTAATAGACAATAACTAAAAGATGTCGTTTTGATTTTTTTTCAAAATAGGAAGTCAAGTCAGGCCATAGGGCTAGTTGGAGCCCATCGCCATCCCTATCAAAAAGACAAAAAAAGGAAAAGAAAATTGGCTACAATCTTGCATAGAATTTAGTCATCTAAAATCACTATTAAAACGAAGAAGTTGGATGCTTTTAATTTTAGTTCTTTAGTTTATTGAGAGAATTCTTTATTCTAATGTTAGGGATATTAAAATAATTTTTATTACTAATTCTTATAAATAAATGATAAGTTTTTTTATAAATTAAACTTTTTTTAAATTTCAACTTCAATAACAATGCATTATTCCTATTGATACTCAAAAGAAATTTATACTTGATACTTAGAAGAAAAATAATTTATAAAATAAGGAACGAGGCTTTTTTATTAGAAAATGAGAGTTACTAACTTTTTTTTATTTGAATATTTTTTAATTAATGACCTGTCCCACTTGATAATTTAATTTTATTAAAAGATCCAAATTTTCTCTACTCATTTCAATTGCACGACTTATCAAACTTATTAAACTCCCTTTTTATTTAAAATTTAAGTTTCTCTTATCTAAAATATAATTATTAATAGGGGTGATAACTAAGTCTAGGGCCGCTTTGCCCCAAAGTTAACGGGACAACCTGAACTTCGATTATTCTAAACAAAACGACGTCGTTTTGTATCTATAATTAAAATAAAAATTTGGTCAGATAGAGTCAGTTTGAGCTTAAGCTTAGGCCTGATTGAATCTTAGACGATACCTGAGTCCCAGTAGGCAAGGGTTGGGACAGGCTGAACTTGGGCAGACCCATGACCGACCTGACTTATTGCCATCCCTAATTATTAATGTGTTACTTTCATAATATTCGTGTAACGTTACAAAAGATTTGGAAATTCAACATTTGTCTATCAAAATATTATTTATACTCTAAAGTTAATAAATGATACATAGATTATGTACAAAACAAGATGATCAAAATATTAATTTTAATGATGAGACTAAATTAATAATGGTTAAATTAATAAATACATATACAAAGATTCAATTAATGAAAAGATATATGTCAAAATATCTAAAATAATCAATATAAAAAAGTAAAATTAGATTAAAAATTAAACTAATAAGATAAAAAGTTTAAAGTTTAAAGTTTAAAAGTTTATTTATTATAAAATTAATATAGGAAAAAGATAGAATAAAATTAAAAAATTTATAATAAAATTTAATTAAAAACTTTTTAATCTAAATTAATTAATTATAATTTATGGTTAATTAATTAATAAGTTAATTAAATTTTAGTAAATTAAATTGAAAGATTAGTCATTATTTAAAGATTTTTACGGGCATCTTGGCCGCAGCATATATAAAGCCCATAGATGTCTGCGAGGGCTGCTCTAAAACCCTGCCCCTTCTTCTACTCAGAAAAAGCCGCTTAAACCCTAATTTTTACATGATGATGAGCATAGTACTGCGACGGTCTCGCGCGCTGACCCCAAAGAGGGTTTTATCAGCACTGAGCCAGTCTATAGAATCAGCTATTGTTACTGTTCAACCTCGAAATGGGGACGGATGCCCCTCTTTTGAGAACAGATCCAAATTATGGGATTTTGGGATTGGGAGGAGCGACTTTCATGTAATGTCTGGACCTTTGCAGTCCAGGGCTTCGGTTGGATTACAGGCACAGTTTGCTGTGGATGATTATGGGTCCGACGATGAGAAAGGATTGAAAGGGAGTGGTGAAGAGGGTCTTGATATTGCAAAATTAGGAATTTCTCAGGAAATTGTCTCTGCTTTGGCTGGCCGAGGCATTAGCAAACTCTTTCCTATTCAGGTCATTTTGTGTATGGATTTTTGTTTCTGTTTCAGTTCATTTAGTGAACATGTGCTGTTATGCTTTATGTTTTATGAGCTGCAGTTTATAACTTTACTTCATTATTAGAAAGCTGTGTTGGAGCCAGCAATGCAAGGGCGTGACTTGTTTGGGCGAGCTAGAACTGGCACAGGGAAAACACTTGCTTTTGGTATCCCCATTATGGATAAAATACTTCAGTTTAATGCAAAACATGGGTATGTTCACTTGTTGGTTACTTATTTCTTGATAATAGATGTAACTCCGATAGTCATGAATCATATTCTATTTGTATAGACGTGGAAGGAATCCTCTGGCCTTGGTCATGGCCCCAACAAGAGAACTTGCACGTCAAGTTGAGAAGGAGTTTCGTGAGTCTGCTCCCAGCCTCGATAGCATATGTCTCTATGGTGGAACACCTATTACACGCCAAATGAGGGAGCTGGATTATGGTGTTGACGTAGTTGTCGGAACCCCGGGCCGGATCATTGATTTGATGAAGAGGGGATCTCTTAACTTGTCGGAAGTTCAATATGTTGTTCTTGATGAGGCTGATCAGATGCTTAGTGTGGGCTTTGTTGATGATATCGAAACCATTTTCCAGAGATTGCCACAGAAAAGGCATAGCATGTTGTTCTCTGCCACAATGCCTACTTGGATTAGAACTCTTGTCAGGAATTATCTTAAAGATCCATTGACAATTGATCTTGTGAGTGTTGCAATATGTTTGGTATTACTGAATAGATATTTGTACATAGCGGCTGTGCAACTCTTTAACAACATTTGAACTCGGCCTTAAGTTTT
Source organism: Erythroxylum platyclados (assembly GCA_027563515.1). NCBI lineage: Eukaryota > Viridiplantae > Streptophyta > Magnoliopsida > Malpighiales > Erythroxylaceae > Erythroxylum > Erythroxylum platyclados. Next base: position 825,046 of record JAOQMM010000171.1, on the reverse strand, counting down.
TGGGTATCTATACGGTTGTTGGTGTGGATTTTGTTGAATCTCTCTGAATGGAATATGACCATGTTAGTTTTGTTTTCATTCTTGTTGCTGCTAGATACTCTAGAATTTTAAATTGAGATATGTGGTGTAGGTTGGAGATTCTGACAAGAAATTGGCTGACGGAATCACGCTCTATTCAATTGCTTCAGAAATGTATGAGAAAGCATCAATTCTTGGTCCTTTAATAACGGTATGAATCTAGCACATACTGTCATCTGTTAAGCTTTCTAAACCTTTTTTAGAATGTTTGAGCTTCTTTTTGCTACGTATAAGCTGCAGGTACTGATGCATTCTTTTCCAAAATTTACTTTTGTTCTGATCAATTATGTTCACTTGCTCAGACTCTGTTGTCTTCTGTTAGGAACATGCAAAGGGAGGAAAATGTATTATTTTTACTCAAACGAAACGTGATGCTGATCGATTGTCAAATGCTATGGCAAGAAACTACAGATGTGAAGCTTTACATGGGGATGTCTCACAAGCTATGAGAGAAAGAACTCTTTCAGGCTTTCGGAATGGAAATTTTAATATATTGATTGCTACTGATGTTGCTGCTCGAGGCCTTGATGTCCCTAATGTTGATCTGGTGAGCCAAAAGTAGTTCACCAATCTGCTATATTGTCAGCAGCTATAGCCTTATTCACCATGCAGAGAATTTAATCTCATATATGCTTATGTGCAAGGCCTCTCAATATTTTATTCCCATCTATTTCCAAGTGCTACATATTTGAGTTTCCTTCTAGTTTAGACAGCCAAAAGTAAGTACAACCTATGAGGCATTCAACTAAGTTGAAATTGAAGTTGTATTTCTGCTAGCTATTGAAATCTAATTGAATTAAAAATGAAGTTGACGAGCTAATCCTCATATTTGCAGTCGATACCTTCTGTTACAAGTTCTTGCCCATTTTAATTGCTTTAGTCTTCTTGGCTTTTTATTTACCTTTGCTAGAAAATTTTCATCTGTTAACTCCCAAAGAATTGCAAGTCCATGTGCTTTAATGTTCACCTTTTTCCTTATATACTCCTATGGCCAGGTAATACATTATGAAATTCCAAACAATCCAGAAACTTTTGTCCATCGTTCTGGCCGTACTGGTCGTGCTGGAAAGAAAGGAACTACCATTCTCATTTACTCACAGGATCAGGCCAGGCAAGTCAAGATATATGAACGGGAAGTGGGGTGCAGGTTTACAGAGGTTATCTTCAGCTTCCTTGTTGGTTTGCAGAAAATATCTATTTGATATGTTGACAAGAAACTGTTTACATAATTTTGACGTGGATCAATTGATGTTTTGTTTAGGCACCAAAGTTCATATAATTCTGCTGCATCTGTCATCCAACTGAATTGTTTTATGGATTTAAGTTTGTTGAATATCGGCAAAGCTGAACGCACTTCAAAAGTTTTTGCTTTTTGAATAAACTTGAAAGTTTGACTGTTTCTATATATTTTCAATAGATCATTTGCTTTTGATTATGTTTTGAGTTCAAATTTCTTTCATAGTTTTGCCACACACATTGATAGATATCTGTTACATTGTGTATACCCTGCTTCTTGTGTTTAGATATAATAGTCATACCTGAATATGCATGTGCTGGTAATTTATATATCTCCACCAGGAGCTTATAAGTTTTCTGTTATTGTTATTCAGCTTCCTCGGATTGCTGGTGATGGAAGCATAAATTTGTCCAACGACAGGGGCAGTGGTCGATTTGGCTCTATGAGGGACCGCCAATTTGGTGATTCAGGTTTTGGTCGGTTTGGTGGTCAAGCAGATTATGGATCTGGTCGCTCTGGAGGCTACAGAAATTCTGGGTTTGGAAGTGCTGGTGGTTGGGGTGGTCAATTGAATGGATCTGGTCGTTCTGGTTCTAACAGAAACCAACCTGGAAATTTCAGTGGTTCTGGTTTCGGTCGAACTGGTGCTTTTGGTGGTTCTGATCGGTCAAGTTCTTTCGGGGGTTTTGGTTCAGGCCGTTCCAGCTCTTTTGGGGACTCTAGTTCAAGTCGTTCCAGCTCTTTTGGGGATTCTAGTTCAGGTCGTCCCAGTGGATTTGGTGACAATAGCTCTAGCCAGAATACTAATTCTCAAAGGACTTTTACGTCTACTCGATTTGGTGGCTTTGGAGATATTAGTAATGAAGATACCATCTCTAAAAGAAGATAATTCTGAGATGACCAGAGGTAACATGACTTGATTCTTTTTTCTATTTGTTATTGAAATTCTTCTTATGACGGTGTTCTGTCATAAAAATTAAATTTATAGAATGATTAAAATGTATATCTTTGACAAGCTTGTCTCCTGCTAAGAACAGAAAGATCCTCGGCTGCCTATTTGGGAAGACAAAAAGAGTACTGAAATATGGCCATCCAAATCCTGCAATCTGCTTCTTCATCCCATTATTTCCTTTTCTTTCATCCTTTTTCTGGAATACCAGTGTGATGCATGAGTTATATACATTATTCTTAATTAACTCTAGAGGTCCTTGAGGTTGTCTGATTCAATACTTAGCCACTGAGTACCTTAAAATTTATGCATCTCTTTGGTGTGTATCTATGTGCAAATTTATGAATTTGTGTCCAAATGGTATATAAATCATTATCAGATTCAAGCTTCTGGAGCATAAAAATGATAAAAAACCATAATGTCGCAACACATGTATAAAGAAGAGTACTATACTCCTCATTTGCCCTCTATTGAATTTGGAGATACTCATTGTCAGTTGTTTCAGATGCAGCACTTGTTTATATTGACCTTGGTGAAAGGCTGTTGAATCTTAGGCTTATCTCTTGATCTGACTAGTCCCTCAATGGCAGGTAAAGAGGCAAGCAGTTACTTGAGGCAAAGGGCTAGGAAATTGATAGAAAGATTAGGATACCAATTGTGCGAACATGCAGCTATATATGGTTTTCTGGGATTCTCTTGCCTGGAGGAAATGCTAATATCCTGTTTTCTCTAAGGACGTGAATGATTTCACTCATTTTACTCTCTGAATCGAGGGTCTGTAACAATTTGTGACAAGAAATAAGTTCACTATATTTCTATATATTACTTAAATAGCTCATATGCAATCAATTCAAGATTAGCAGCTCTGTCTTCTCTCTTTGTATTATATGCAAATTGCTAGAATGTCTTCTTTCCTCTGCACTTTTGGTTATGTAGTTGTGCATGTCCTCTCTTGTAATACTTATTATCCTGGGTCAATATTTATGAAATGCCTACTTCTCTTCAATTTTATTTGAGAATTGTCGGTGGTCTCCATTGTGTTCTGTATTACCTTGTGTTACCTGAATCAAGAATGAGAAGGTACTCATCCTAAGGCTGTCCCCATTTTTTTGTTATTAATTTCAGTACTATGCATTTCTGAATTTCTTCAGATCTTGCATCCTGGCAAGATTTTTACTAAAACGTTATTGATATTGTTGCTGTTATTAGCTTCGGTGTTAAGATCTTACAGCTAATCTTCTGATAGATCAGGAAGTTCACCGGAGACAGCAACACGAGTCCAATGGTAATGGAACAACAACTAGTTAACAGACAAAGATAAGGTCACTGTGCTGACTCCACAATCATCATCTAATGGATGTAGGACAGTATTTGTTCCGCTAGCTAGTCAGTGACAGGACTCTTGAAATCCAATTTTATCCGTCTCTACCCAACAAAGGTTAAAAGGCAAGAGTAAATCTGAAGGAGGTTTCTCTGGATCAAGTCTTTTTTATTATTTAATCAATTTCAATTTTGATCTGCATCATTTACTCTTAACATTTTCCTGGAGACTGATTCACAGAAACCTCCTTCAGATTTACTCTTTAAAAAATAAAAAATTGAGTAGATCTGGTCGGTTGAATACGTATACGTAAACTTTGTATCGTTAAATTTTCAATTCAATTTTTAACTTTTCGGTTCAGCGTTTCATAGTAATTCTTGTTATTAAGAAATAATATTGGACTTAGTTCTTGATATTATCTATATTTAACAGCCATTAAAATGGTCATATAAACAATAATATTGTATTAATTTCCTCATTTTTTTAATTAATTGTAATATGAATGATTTTTTAAAATTTTTGTTTTATACAACAAGGGTTCATATCCCAATTTAGATTTCCTTGGAATTAAATGAATCTAATAAAGAAATAGGTTGAAATCTTTCAACAACACCATAGTATTCAAGCCAACTAAGAAGATCAATCTACTAAGATAAAAAAATATTTAATGCAGAAACTTGGCTGATTAACAGTCCAACGTTCTCATGGAAGTGGACAAACTACAATGAGATGCCATCTTAGCACTTGTAGGCTTTAAAGAGAAGGAAAGGTATAGCTTTGGATTTTTATTTTTTCAAGAATTGTTAAGTAATGGAAGAAGTTGTTGAGAGAAGAGAAAGGAAATGGGAAGTGTCATGGGGTGTGTTTGTAGAAGAGCTAAAGAAGACAAGCTGCTTAGCAGCTCCAATGGTAGGAGTTTCAGTGTTGCAGTATCTGCTTCCAATTACGTCTATGGTGATTGTAGGACATCTCAATCCACTTGCTCTCTCTAGTGTTGCCATTGCCACCTCTCTCACCAATATCACTGGATTTAGCCTTATGGTCAGTACTACTATTCCCCCTCCTTATGCAATTGCTAATGTGCTTCAGATCATCCATTAGTTAATATGCATACATGATCATGATTGCAGTCTTAATATTGCAGTTCTAACCTGAACTTTCAATGTGATTTGCTGTAATTCTAGTCATATTTCTTACAATTGAGTCCTCCAACAGTCAGGGATGGCTGGTGGATTGGAAACTTTATGTGGACAAGCTTATGGAGCTGGAGAGTATCAAAAGCTTGGAACTTTCACTTACAGTGCCATCATCTCTCTGCTCATCATTTGTCCTCCAATCTGTCTTCTGTGGATTCTCATGGACAGAATACTAATTCTCACAGGCCAAGATCCATTAATCGCTTACCAAGCTCGCAAGTACTCAGTTTGGTTAATCCCTGCATTGTTTGGAACTGCAGTTCTTAAACCTCTAACTCGTTTCCTCCAAACACAAAGCTTGACTCGTCCAATGCTTGTCAGTACCATATCGATTCTCTTCTTCCATGTAACAGCTTGTTGGACTTTGGTGTATGAAATTAAATTAGGAGAGACAGGAGCAGCTTTAGCCTTCGGTTTGTCAACTTGGTTAAATGTGGCATTGCTTGGACTCTACGTGAAGTACTCTTCAAGCTGTGCAAAAACCAGAGCACCATTTTCTAGAGAAGCTTTCAGGAGTGTTGGCAAGTTCTATCGCTTTGGTGTCCCTTCTGCTATGATGATTTGGTAATTACACATGCCTTAGCTCCTTCTTAATTATATAATAAATAGGGTTAAATTTGTTGGAAACCATTAATTTCTGTTAAAAATTCTAATTGCAGATACCAAAATGACGTTATTTTTATTACGTAACACTACACGACATCGTTTTGAAATTTTGCAATTAGGATTTCTAATAGAAGTTGACAATAGAGAGACATATAGAACCGAAACTACAAGGGAATTACTAAAAATTTTTTAAAGTCAAATTTTAGGATTCTAATCTAGTTTGACCTATACTCGATTAGCAAAACGACGTCATTTTGTAGAATAAACGAAGCAATATGAAAAACTTGAAACTGAAAATAACAACGTCATTTTCTTAAGTTTACAAAACATTGTCGTTTTATTAAATTTAAAACCCGAATCATGAATTAGACCAAAAAAAGAAAAAGAAAGGCTCATTCATATTCCTTGTATCAAACTATTCAAACATCATACAAATTTTATTACTCTCTTTCTTTCATGTATTAATCATGCTTCATTAAACCTAGTCTGAAATGGTGGTCGATGGAGGTACTCACAGTGGTATCTGGGATTTTGCCAAATCCTGAGCTGGAGACTTCAGTGTTTTCTATAGGCCTTACAATCTCCACATTGCACTTCACAATACCATACGGATTTGGAGCAGCTGCAAGGTCTATTTCTCTTTCAACACAAACATTAGATTCATCCAGTGAAACCCTATTTACTTGCATTACATAAACAATTCCTATGTATGTGAATCAACAGTACGAGGGTCTCCAATGAGCTAGGAGCTGGGAATCCTCAATTTGCTCGAATGGTGGTCGCGGTTGCAGTTGGCCTTGCTGGTACAGAAGCAGCCATTGCAAGTACCATTCTTTTCTTCTGCAGGCAATTTGTGGGTTATGCTTATAGCAATGACAAGCGTGTTGTGGAGTTTCTTGCAACAATCACTCCCATCATTTGTATCTCACTTGTCATGGACAGCTTTCAGGCTATATTTTCTGGTTAGTGATCTTTGCCTCAATTTTTTTATTTTATTTTTATTTTAGAAAAAAGTAATGATTAAAAAATTCAACCGGTTCAACCTATTCAATCGTAAAAACTTTTGAACCGTTCAATTTTTCGATTCAATTTTTAACTTTTCTGTTCTATTTATTTTAATAGTTCTTGTTATTAAAAATCGATCAATTTATTAATTAATTGGTTAATTTTAGTATATTCATAAGTTCTTATATACCAAAATAAATCGATTAATTTTTATTTAATAATCTTTTTTTCAATTAAACTTTAAATTTTTCGATAGTTGAAGAATTTTTTTTTCAATCATGTTTCAATTATTAAATTTTATTTAATTTTCAGTGGTTTTATGATGATCCAATACCGGTTGAACCTTTTAAACCTTAAATCTTTTATCTTACCGATTTAACTGCTGATCAAGTTTTTAAAACATTAGAAAAAGTCCCCAACTCTCGTGAAATTTCTATTGAGAGGATGTCATATTGTCATTGTTAAAAAAGTACTACTTTATGATAATATCTTTTTTCTTGAGTTATTCCAACTTATAAATTATATATAGAGAGTGATTTTAAGTACTTCCTTAATTTTTTCAATTTTTTTATCAAATGAAATCTTAAATGTTAAACACTCATAAATTATTTAACGTAAAAAAGATTGTTTATTAAACTAAAATTAACCTCAAATATTAATTTATAAATGTTAAAATTTAGAAATAATGCCTTATGATATTTTCCTTTTTTTTACAAATTACTCATCTTATTGATTATAAAAATTGATCTTAAATAAGTCATTAACTTCTTCAATTTAAATGTGACAATATCCTAACTTCTATGTTAACATATTAGAGATTTTTATTATTAAAACTTACAAATTATTTAATATAAAAATTGTTTTGTAAATTAATATTAACTTTAAAGAGTTAATTTATAAATATTAAAATTTAGAAAGTTATTTAAATGAATCGACATTTTTAATAATTTCACCTAATAAAGAAACCTTTTTTCAAGTCCACGGATGACTTGAAACCTAATTCAGATCAAACAAATTTAAAAGTCTATTGAATTTTGTTTTAACTATTAAAAAACAATATTATTTAATTTAATTTAATAAAATGAATAATAAACAACATTATTTTAATTAATGAGTTGGATCAATAAAGGTTATAAAGTTTGAACTCTAACTTGAACTTTTTTATACTAATCCAATCAGGTTCAGGCCAATTTTGCTACCTCTATTATTAAAATGTGGGTATAATTGACAATGATTAAAAAACTCAATCGATTCAATCAGTTTAATCGTTAAAACCTTGAATTGTCTTTTTTAGTTTGATTTTTAAATTTTCGATTCGATTTATTTTAATAATTCTTATTGTTAAAATTAATCAGTTTATTAATTAATCGATTAATTTTTGTAAATTAATAAGTTTTTATAAAATAAATAAATAAATAAATAAATTTTATTTATCAATTTCTTTTTTCAATTAAACTTCAAATTCATTTTGGTAAGGACAATCATATTTTAAATTCTTTAATTTTATTCAATCTTTAGACAGTTTTATGACGTTCTAATATCGGTTGAACCTTTTAAACTTTAAAATTTTTATCTTAACGGTTTAACTTTTATTTCAATTTTTAAAACATTAATTGATATGTATAAGCAGGCATTGCGAGAGGATGTGGATGGCAAGGCATAGGAGCATATATCAATCTCTTTGCATTTTATTTAGTTGGATTGCCGGTGGCTGTTGTACTTGGGCTTGTAGCACATTTAAGAGTGAAAGGCCTGTGGCTTGGTATAGTTGCTGGCTCATTGGTGCAATCATCCCTTCTGTCTCTTGTCACAGTCTCCATTGATTGGGAAAAACAGGTATTGCTCTGAAATTGGTCCTAATCAAAGATGACAATAGGCCGATTGAATTCTTATTTATTTAGTATCGAGCTCAACTTAAAATTTTACATTAAGTTCGGACTTGATTTGAAGGTTAATTGAGTTTGAGGCTCTAGATTCGAGTTTAAGATTAAAAAAAAATTCAAGTCTGATTTGAAACTCAATTAACTAGAATTAGACTTGTTAATTTTTTTACCATCTTTAGGTCTAATATCAATTTCTTTTCTTTCTTTTTCTCGTGAAATAATTTGTAATTTAATGACATCTATCTATTTCTACATTCCAGGTAATCAAAGCTAGTAAAAGGATACTTGATAGATCAACAGAAGAAGACGAAGAAGGAGAACAAGATCAATAGTGTGATAAATAACATAAAATAATTGTTTTTGAGAAAGTCCTTTAGGAGTTGACTATGTAACCATAGTTTATATTGTTATAAGATATAGTTTTTAAAAGTTGTAATACAATAAAGTAAATTTTCATTACTTTACATATATTACTTTAGTAGTTATTGATCGGTGTAAGTGAAATTTTAAAAAAAATAAGTTCTAAAATGACAATGATTCTTATATTGACTATTCAATTACTTTTGTAAAATTCTTGTTATTTTTAATAATTATTAGTTGAGTTATCAACTATCTTTAATTAGCATAAGTTTTAAATAGTGTCAAAATATAGCAATTTGTATATAAGATACTTTAGGCTATGTTTAGTTGGAGGTTTATTAATGGCATGTAATATTATTCTATTATTTGAGAGGAGGGTTCATAATGGAATGGAATGAAAGAGGAGGATTTCATATTACACCCGATTCTATCCTAAACAATAAAATAAGAAACCTCCGATTTGAAGAGTTTATGATAGAATAAAATGATAAATAACTTTTTCACTATATTACATTATAAATTTCTCTTTTTAAACAACATTTCACTGTATTACATTATGAACCCTTCCGCCCTTCCCAAACAACAATTTTCTAATATTGTATCCATTTACATTCCATTCCATTATAAACAATTTAATTTCATTAAAAACTTTACGTCCAACCAAACATAACCTTAGAAACTTTTGAGTTTAAAAATTATTTATACATTATCAGAGATGAAGACATGTTAACTCGAAATTTACTTAAATATTTTTTAAAAATATCATCCAACTTCAAGAAAAAAAATGCCTTATTATTCCTCGGTTAACTTCTTAACAAAGGATAAAAGTTAAATTTCTTGAGAAATATAAAAAGTTTAGCAATAGAGGCAGACGTTATGTAACCCTTTAACAAGAAAATACAAAATTAAGTATAATTCATCATTATCGACGCTTAATAGAATAACATATTTAAAAATTGTTTTATTATTTTAAATTTCTTAAAAAGTATTTTATAATACTAGAAAAAATTTAAAATAATTTACGTTTTGATCCAATTATTTAGCATAAATTATTACATGACACACTTTTACTCGTGAGATGATGTTTATATGATTGATCCAACTTGATCATATCAAAATTCAAATCGATTCTAATCCAATTAATTACCTCACATAGTAGAAAAAGGCTTTCATTAAGTTAATATAATCAAATGATTAAAATTAATATATAGTTCTTTTTTATATTTTTTAATTTTATAAACTGTTTTTGAATAATTCAGAATGATAAGATTAATTTTAAAATAAATAAAATCACAAAGAAAGAGTTTGATAAAAACACAAAACTCGGAAGATATCATTTTTTTCCTCTGCATTTTATTATGTTAGATTTATTTTGTAACACATCATAAAGCACCGTGACTCGGATACTATATATCATAAACACTTTAGGGCAATCAAGAAGAGTTCATCAGGGAATCGTGAAATCGCCGGTTCTGTCAGTTTCAGTTCACTCTGCAACACAAGCAACAAATTAACATTTTGGATAAAATGACTGATCGGAAATATAATTCTAGGAGTTTAAACATTTGTAGAAACTGATAGTTTGAGGCCGATAATTTAAAAATTAAATCGAAAGTTAAATCAATAAAATAAAAAATTTAAGATTTAAAAGTTTAACCGATATTAAATCATCATAAGAATTAGTATATAATAAAGATTAAATAAAATTTTAAAATTTAAAATATAATTAAAGAAAGAAATTATTCTTAAATTTAAAAGTACTATTAAATAAAAATTAATTAATTTTTTTAGTTTATAAAAATTAATTGATTTACAAAATTGACAGATTAATTAATAAAATTATTATTTTTTTAATAAAATAATTATTAAAATAAATCCAATCAAAAAGTCAAATATCGAAACATTTCCAATTTTTCGATGACCGTTAGAAACTAAAATGACACATACTTGCTACAGTCAGTGGAGGCGCTGATATTGAAAGGAATTGGAACACCACAACTTTTAGGAAGTGAAGCTGCGTTGTCAGGTTTGATTCCAGGGAATTTCCCGGCAGCAGCTTGCAGACACCGGCAAGTCTGTTGGCGATCAGTGGTGGTAGTCGCGGCGTTGTTTACGGACTTAACTCCATCGCAGCAAGATCCTGAGGGAGTCCCTCCATTCTTGAGGTAGTCAAGGCATGGTAAGAGTTTAGCTTGCACTGAATTACAGTCTATTTGCGCTTGGCCATCAGTAACAATAATGTCAGCTATCACCATGCACACTACGAACAATCCAAGCAGCTTCATGAAAGCCATATCGATCCTCACAACTTGAGACACTTCCTGGAAATTTAAGAAAGGAGGCTTTGGCAATGCTTGGAAAGTTTGAAGCTAAGTGAGTTGAGTGGGCACAAGGAATGAGGCTTATATAGAATATTACGTATGCGTCAGGACAGGAGTTGACATCAGATTTATAGCTCAAGCCTCCAGAAGAATTCGCCTGTTTTAGAAATGAGGAGACAAAATGTGGAATAGATCAAAGAAACTGATGAACTTCAATTCAGCAATCTTTCATCTTTCATTTTGTTTTTTGCACGTAAGTTTATATTTAATCAAAGTATTAGCAGAGTAAATATGTTAATCTTGTTATGACATGTATATAATCTCGATTCACTAGCTCTTTCTTCTGGTCGGATCAGGTACTGACCATTTGTTGGGATTTGACATCATTTCATATTAATTTAATGGAAGGAAATTGCAAATATTGATTTTGTGACCAAATATGAACTATATTTACATTCAGGATTCCAACTGAAATTTCTTAAAGTCTAAGGAAAATAACTAAAATGAAATTAAGCTTAATCTTTAGATACCAAATATACATTATTAGCTTTAGATATGAGATGTAGAACTTTCTTATAATTTAAGAATCTTTGGAAAAATTTCTTAATCTTTAAAATTTTCGAAAAAAAACTCTAATTTTCGGTTTTCTAAAAAAATTCTTTCTTTTAAACTTTGGCTAAAAAACAACATTGAAACAAGTAATGACTGCAAAATCTTGATCAGATGGGGAATTTTAACCTGTATTTTCAATAGATGATATTTTAGAAAGCATAAAACTTATGACAAAAAAATGAAATTGTAGTGAACCTTTTAGCCACTTATTACTCTGTATACTTTGTGCTTCTCAAAATGTAGAGACAAAAATTTAGAAGCCAGGAGACACGAAAGACTAAAGACTTCAAAGGTTTGCGAACTGTAGAAAACAGTTTAGAAAAGTAAACATGACGTTTTAAACAAAGAAACTTTAGGCGAATGCTTCAGAGAAAGTGGAACACTGGAGGAGAATCCATTGTAGTCTTGCACAGTTGTAACATTTTTCCTAATTTCAACATTCAAACTGTTGTCATTTTGAATGAAAAACATTTAATCTAAAACGATAAAATTTAGAAAATTTAAGAGTAGCACTGACAATCCAAGCATCATGTTGAATACTAGAAGAAGCTATCTTATCTATCTCACGTATTGATTAAAAAATCGAATCGGTTTGATTAGTTTAATCGTAAAAATTTGAACTAATAAACTTTTCAATTTAGTTTTTAATTTTTCAGTTAGGTTTATTTTAATAATTCTCTTTATTGAAAACCTGTCGAGTTATTAATTAATTGATCGGTTTTATTAAACTAATCGACTTTCATAAATTAAATTAAATCAATTAATTTTTATTTAATATTCTCCTCATTCAATTAAACTTCAACTCTTTCGATAAATAATGACAGTCTTTTTTTCAATCTTATTTTAAATTGTTCAATTTTATTTAATCTTTATTATATACCGATTTCACGATAATTTAATATTGCTTAAACTTTTAAAAATTAAATTTCTTATTTTATCAGTTTAATTTTTTGTCCAATTTTTAAATCATTGATCTCAAATATTGTGTAGTGTTGTCTATATAAAGACCTCCCTTTTGCTTGTTAACTTCACTTTCATTTCCAATTCCAAGCACTACCTAGCAACTAAAAATCCTCACCTTTTTTCCTTCGCCAAACGTTCAGGATACATAATGGATCGTGTCAACAAGAAGTTGGTGCTTGGCCCTAATGTTCCTGTCGATTACAGCTTCCGTTATTACTGCCAAAGCTGGTGTAGGCTGTAACCAAATGTTCACAGCCATGAACGTAGGGATAGTAATAAGCTGGTCTATAGGTCTAAATTTAGATATTTTCAATGAGCTAGCTCATGAGCCAAATCAAACTCAGATCTATTCGAGACTTAATTTTTCTAAGCTAAGTAAAACAATGTCGTTTTGCTTAAAAAAGTTAAGCCTCAAGTAGGCCTTAACTAGAGCAACCTAAGTTTGAGCTCAATTAAAAAAGATCGTTATTTTATATTTTTAATTTTAAAAAAAGTTAGCGAGACCAACTCATAGGCTAACCTATTATCATCCTTAAAAAACCGATGCCTGGAATATGTTAAACCAGGCGGGTCATCAACCCCATCTCCAGAATGTTGCAATGGAGTGAAGACAGTTTTCAACAGTGCTAAAACAACTACTGATCTTCAACAAACATGTCAGTGCGTGAAGGATGCCGCCAAAAAATACGCCCATAACTTCGATCCCCAACGAGTAGCTAAGCTTCCTAATGATTGTGGTGTTAAATTCCCTTACCATATCACCCCCAACTTTGATTGCAAAAGGTAATATATTTATATATGCATAGATATATTTTTATATATGTAATATCTATTTTTAAAAGACAAATCCTCTAAAGTTGTGAAAACATTCTGATTTAGAATAATTTAGAGGCCAGTGATATTTTAAACTTACAGACATTGTTTTAAAATATAAGTAAAGAATAAACCCCTCCCGCATCCAACTATGTTTCTAGTACAACAGAATTAGTTTTCTCAGTGTTTCACATCCTTCTACCTATAAGAACTGTGACAAGCAGGTTTATAAATTCTGTGATTTGGTAACTTCAAAGCCTTTGTATATTTACAAGTCCACAGCCTATTCTGCAGCAACTCACAGGACCATAAGTCAT
>JAOQMM010000171.1:772002-786740 GCA_027563515.1 Erythroxylum platyclados | reverse complement strand
ATATTGAGTGTTTGTATCTGAATTATGTCATCTGAATGATTATTGTGAAAGATATTTTCATATACTTAATTTATTATAAGAATATTATAAATCTTTGTGAACTATTTTCTTCTGAAATATAAAGGAAGTAGACAAGCCTCAAAAGTATTACTCTAATTTGAGAAGTAATTTACAATCAAATCAAAACATAATTAATTTGCCCAAAAAAAAATCACTTGTATAACAAAGTGAGAATTCTTTTTTTTATTTTTTATTTCAATAAATGAATGTTTTCTTCCATTAGGTGTGAATTGAGGAAGCTTAAGGATATAAACATGTAATAGAATGGTATATAATCCTTTATAAACTCTTCAATAATTTTTGTTTAACTTGATATTAGAATTAAAGATGGTAACAAATTTATCTCGAATTTAAGTTCAAAATTTAAAATTAAAAAAAAAAGTATTAACTCGACTTAGAACCTAACTAACTTGAAATAAATATGTTAATTTTGAGATGAGTTAACCCGTAGAAATCTTGTCAACTTTAATTAAAGAATGACATGACCTATTCCTCAATGTCAATATCATCAAAAACTTAAGATGAATGGACATTGCCATTATGTCCCTTTGAACTCTTCTTTGTTAATATCTAACTATTCCTCGCTTTGCAACAACACAATCGCAAGATTCTAATTTTTCTTTTGTATGTTTTTTATTTTAATACTAGGAATGTATAGGAAGAAACTCGTGGGTTGCATGCAAATCGTTTACAAATAAATAAGGGGTGTCTGAACACAAAATGGAACATTTAGTCATTTGAACAGCACAAAGACTTTGGTGATTCCAACTTTCGTCTCATCTTAATTTGATACTGTTGAAAAAATGGATAGTAAAGAATACTAATAAAAGAAATAAGAATAGAAAATGTTTAAACAATTAGGTATGAGTACGCCTTCAAGAATCAATAACTAAGAACTATTGATTTATTATTAAAGAATATGATAATAGTTTACATGGTAAAAGACAGAAAGATGGTCTAATTTTTAAAATTCGCGAAAAAAAATTCAATCTTTAGTTTTTCTGAAAAATTTCTTCTTTTAAACTTTAGGTAAATAATAACAAAAAACTCACACCGTATTAATGAAAAAATTTTAATTCACGTTTAATGCTCATACTATATATGTTTCGATTTTTTTTAAATGAAGATTAAGAAAGTTTTATTAAAAAACTGAAAATTGGAATACTTTTTTTTAAAGAATTTTTTATATTAAGAAAATTTTCTAAAATTTTTTATATTATAAAAAAGTTTTATGTCTATATTAATGAGTACAATTTTATTCAAACAATTTCTTTATCAAATTTAATTAATTTAATCATGACTCTACTAAATTTCAAAATCTTATCAAAATTCAAAATTTATTAAAAATTATGTTGTCAAATAAGACTGGTTGTATTCACACATGTTTTACTATCTCAAAATTCTAGGCTTTTATGTCAAAAGATAAATCTAGACAGGAGGAAATGGACAATTCAAGAGCACAAAACATAAGTTTTGAGAAATTGTAGTTGGCAAAACGTGTCTGTCAATTCATTGTCTCTATCTCCTGACACACTAGACAGACATATCTATTTATAGCCCCTCTCTTGTGCTCGTTGAACATACTTCATTCCCAGTTCCAAACCCTCCTGAAAGCCTCAAACACAGAGATATTGCTTGATAAAAAGATCAGGATATAATGGATTGCGTCAATAAGTTAGTCTGCATAGCTCTAGTGTGCATTGCAGTAACTTTGGCAATTAGTGTGGAAGCGGAAATAAGTTGTGCCAAAGTGTACGAAACTCTGGAACCATGTCTCGGTTACATTCGTGGTAGGGGCTCGTCAACCCCATCTTCAGATTGCTGCGATGGAGTTAACACTGCCTTCCATAATGCTAAAAGTACTCCTGACCATCAACAGACATGCCAATGTCTAAAAGACGCTGCAAATAGATTCCCTAAGATGTTTGATGTCAAACGTGTGGCTGTTCTTCCTAGCTTATGTGGGGTTAATCTTCCTTCCAATATCTCTACATCCACTGATTGCAAGAGGTGTGTGCATATTATCAATCATTTAATCATGTTCTTATACCTCATCTTGCAAGTTTCTAGGCATCTGATTGTTTCTTTTTGTGTTTCAGGATTAAATAGTGAGGAAGACATCCAACCCCATGAGACAGGACCATTGTGAAACTATCAGAAATCATTTGCTTATTATGTTTGGTCTTTTTCGGAATAATCTCATGGATCTGAATCACGTTATCAAATGAATGGCAGAAGTTTGTATTCAAAGCTGCCAGAATAACATTCAAGCTGAATATAGAACTCTCATATATTGCTCAATTCGTACTTGTATCTTCTTAATTTGTGGAGTTGGTTTCATTATTTCTGAAAAAGTTTCCTGGAGTTTGAAAGGTGAGTGAATTTAATAACATACAGCAAGCCTCTATGCATGTTTTAAAGATTGTTACCAAGTATATGACAGAAGAACCAACGGAAGAAAATTCTGAAAATTCATAATCCTAAAACGATTAGAACAAGAAAGGAAAAGAGGAGATACTAATTATAGCATCAAAACCACTCAAGTACTGGTTCTAACAACAACGTTTCTGAGCGCTTATATTCTTCATTTTGTTCTCAATCTCCAAGCACTTACTCTTCCAACTCCAAATATCTTAAGCCCGTGTAAACAGGACAGCTGAACTTTGAATATAGAAAAATAAATCCACTTATTTGTACAGCTTAACAACTCCAAATATCCACCTTCTTGAACTTGACCATGCAGATGGGCATCTGTTAAACTGTCATCTAAACTAAAATCCAGATATAGAAGGCCAGTGGTCCAAACTTGGTGAATGGTGTTACTAAGACACTTAAATCTCAAGATCATTAAATCACAAGAATGCATATGCCTTGGCTTTTGGAGTGATAGTAATAGTTTATGCTTCTTCTCTAGGTTGTAGAGAGTTCCTTTAACATGAATGCATGTTAGAGCAATCCACAATGCCATCAAACTAGGGCAACCTTCATGAGCCTATCAAGGCAAAATAGTATCAAAACTGTGGTCTGCATAAAACATTTTTACATGTACAACACCTATTTCAGACATCACTTCTCTCCCAAAATTCTACCAAGACGTGATGGCGAAACATTAAAAGAATGTAACAGAAGCATCCCAACGACTAACAGTTCTGTTTTCACTACCAATAGCTGGAAAGTTGACACGAATGTTAATACCATAAGAAAATGGGGTTTAGCCCTCTGCAATCTAATTGAAGATCAAGGGTTGAAACTTTGGAACTTCATATGCATCTGCTTTTCCTTGGAGATGACATTGAGCATTGAAGTTTGGTCTAGACCCCACGTTTATCGGTAACCACGTCTTGGGCTAGGTTTTGTTAGCGCCTCAAGAAACATGAACATCCATCTATCTAACATTCCTGCAAGAGAACCACAATTGTATCCATACATGTCATAAGAGAAGGAATTTATATAAATATTGTGCACAAGTAGCTGATCCATCATGTATTAGCTTGGCCATAAATATTGTGACTAATTTATTAATTTGGTTCGATCTCATTCACCATGAGAATTCAAGCTCATGTAGATCCCCATAAAAACAGCATTCCAAGTACTTAAATCAGCAAAGATATAATTAAATTTCAACCAATTCCACCTCCTCAAAGAACCTAAGAGAGTCCATTTCTATCCCAGTGTATAAGCACCACCCTACCAATTTGTTGGAATCTACCTACTTTTTTGAAGTTTAACAAAGCTGGCCATTTAAATTGTAAGCTTACCAGTTAGGGCAAATGTGCCACCTAAAACTGCACAAAGACGAGTAATGAAGTGGAGAAAACTGCGCCTTTCTTCTTTGATTGTTACAGTGATAGGGGATAAATCATACAAGAAGTAAACAGCTGCATAAATGGACAATTGTTCAAAGTTTTAGTATTTAAATCAAAGTTCAATTGGGGAATATGATGGAAATTCTAAATAAATCCAACCTGGCCATGACCTATCAAATTCAGTCATAGGGGTGAAATATTCGGTGACAGAGAACTGATTTGTGGGCAAAACTTCTTTTGATATGTATCTGTATTCAGTAGGAACAATCTGCCAAGACAAAGCAAAAGCAAAATGCAGTCACATATACAGGTTATATCAATCAAGGGAAACCTAGAATCAAAACCAATAATCTTCCAGGTCCTTTGAAGAAAAGCTAATTACAGAATCTTTCCAGGGGAATTATAACATAAGAAACTTCACGAAACTTTCTTTGGAACTAAGCTGAACCCTACAGTCAACAACTGAAATCTTCATCTAAAAATACTGTAAAATGCAATGGACTTAAAAGAGTATCCAACTTGTCAATACATAAGAGGTTGGCTAAGGTTACAGCATCCCGGAAGGGGCTCTAAGGAAACATTGGACAGAAAAGGGAGGAAAAATCAACTTTATACCAAAAGGACGTAATAAACACTAAAAAGAATGGTTTCAATCGTCACAACGGAAATGGTGATTTAGATGCATCAAAGAGAATCTACTGTTCACTTTTGACAGTGATTTAAATCTTGCTTCATGCCTTCCATTGCAAATGCATAAGATATTTCTACTTGGTATTAACTATTGCATGACAAGAACAGAGATGTATGCTAAGTCAAAAAGAGGAGACGCAATGCCATCAGGCTTTCAAGGAGTGGCCATAGTTCTATTGTCCGTCTGGAGTTCGGGGTTAAAGCGTTAATCACTTGAATTAACCTTAGAAAATATATCTTTAACTTGCCAGCTGTCAATTCCAACTCAGCATCATGGCCCAAATCAAGAGGGCAGGAACCATAATTATGAAACAGATTTACAGTTTTCCGAACACCCCACCTTAATGTAATATTTGAAAATTCCACTTCCGTCGTGCAGAATTCGAACCGTCCCATCTAGAGGGTTGTGAATTCCTGGATATTTTGGGCCAAATGATAAATCATGAATGATGTGGCTTACATTCACATGAATAGAACCTTCAAAGATCTGAAAGTATAAATTGAAGGAATTAGCTTCACAGAAAAAATTACAACGTTAATGAGCAATTATTAATAACATAAACAAAATAAAAAATGTCATTTAGCCATGTGGCTGAATGGAGGAGGTTAAAAGCTCCTTCTCTATCAGGATTTCATTCCTGGTGGCAACTTTATGCTTTCCAATGTACCAACAGAAAGAAATTAGCAAACATCTTTCAGATTAAAATAGGAACACTAGAAATATTTTTAAGAAACTAAGTGATCCTCCAACAATAATAGTCCTGACCATTTGAGCAACAAAAATATTTAGGCCATGAACTGAGATATGAAAGTTTCCGGCAACCCTTTGGACATCAAGAACACCGTAAACCTGCAAAAGAAATTGAGCCAATAGATAAACGAGCAATGATGACAAATTAGCTTCTGACAATAACAGAAGTACTAAAAGGTAGATACCCGACATCCTTCTCCATGTGCCAATGCCTGCTTCACATTCTTGATCAATTTTTCAGCCTCTAGATCAAAGCCATGAGTATGATGATTTGATTCACCATCCCCATGATGATCATTGTGATGATCTGATCAGAGTCATTAATGAGGCACCAATTATCTCAACAAGGTCAGAACAGCTAAAATATTTAGGGACTTTGAACTGAATTGAAGCCCTTTTAGTAACAGATGAAACTACATATTACCAGGCCATGTAAGTTACATACATCTTTCAGAATATTGAATAAGTTATACAGAAGAAGGATGTATCAAAAAACAAAAGAACAAAGACAACATATAAATCATATTTAACAGCATCCAACTATGCACCAAAAAGAAATCTTTATCCCATCGATAATTACAGTACTTGGAAAACTAAAATGGATTATTCAGTAAAACAATAATTTTCCCTAAATTTTTCCCATTTTCTCTTATGATTGAACCCCATGGTAGATCAGTCCCTACAAAATGGTTATCGAACAAATAATACAAGACTAACCAATCGAACATCAAAACCCATCATAAGCATCTGTGAAAAAGTTTTTGTTCATCAAAGAAATAATTTAAGATCATGCACATAAGATCAGACTCATTAATACTACAATGAGGCTCTTACACGAAAAATTAAATTAAAGGTACACACAAGGCATTTTATTTCTTTTCAATACAGTACAGGGGATATAACTAATGCAAAAGAAACTGTTGGAGGAGATCAATCAATCTATCTATATTGTCAAGGAACTGTAAACAGCGGAGAACATTTCAGTCTAACCACACATGTAAAGCCACCAATGAGCTCCAAATCCAGCAAATAAAGCAATAGCATAATCTCCAGAAAACATCAATTGAATATCTAAATTAAATGGAAATAAAAAATATTGAATTTCAATCATCCAAAGGAAAAAAAATAGAAAAACAAACAAGAAAATGATTTCAAAGTTGCAAATTTAAATCCACCGCATCAATTTCTAAACAAAATAATGAACTCTTAAATGTGAAAAAAACAATATAGAGGAGGATCTCAAAGTTGGAGGAATATCTGTCAAATCAAACTAGAAAAGAAATGTATAATTCCACAAGCGTACCATGCTTATGAGCCTCATGTTCCTTTTCCACAAGGTCCGACAAATACTCAGTGCCAATGATATGACCATGACTGTCAAGTCGAAGCTGCAAAATTTTGATCTGGTCAGGTCAACACATACTATATAGTAGAGATAGGAAACGCTTAATCCATAACTAGCAGTAAAGATGCAAGTATTAGCTTATATCCAATACAACTAGTACTATTCTTTAAGCATTGCTCTTTCCCTACCAAATACTATTTGGGAAGAGAACAAAAAAAATAAGAACAATAAGACTCCAGTAAGTGTCTGTGGGTTACGAAGAAAATGATTCATTCTCCATACAAAAATAAACAGTGAGTGGGGTTCAAACCAAATTCATCAAGCAGATTTGTTCACTCATTTTCTTAACAAGAAAAATAGCTATCTCTTACTTTCCATATGTTTGTATCAAGATCCACTTCATGCTTTCCCGACATGTCAATGGCATCCACACTTAAGACTGCACAAATTAGGTTTTTGGTAATCCAAGATCAAAAGATATGAAAATAAACAAATCAGCACTGCATCATTATCAAAGATGAAACAGATAAAGGATCAAAATATAAATTCACAATTAGTTCAAGAAAATCGCCAACCATCACATGGTAATGATGGAAACGTCATATTGATGTGAATTGGAAGAGTTTCTCCTCGTTTCAGGTCCACAGACATCTGACAAGTACAGGCAACCTCAGATTATATATGTACTTTTAGTATATAACAACAAATAGAAAATATTGAAGATATGGACAAGATAACTCATCACATGAACAACAAACTACAGTTTACTGACATCATGTTTACAAGCACCTATTGAATATGGGAATCTGTAACCACTAATTCATTTTTCCCTTAGAATTGGCTGACAAATGAATTGGAAAATGCATCAAGAATAATTCTCTATCAACTAGGCTTTCAATAATGCTATTAGGAAGTCACACCCAAACAATTAAATTTATTTTTGCATAACTGATAATTTACATTTTATATTGTTATATCATCAATTCCTAGCATATAGATTCAAGAAATGAAGAGTGCTACTCAAACCAAGCATGTAAGAATGTTTGTGTTCAACATATTATTGGTTTTGGAGTAAATATAATAATCCATTGCCTTGAAATAGCAAGAAAAAATAAAACTAGAAGGTCACTTCGGTGATTTAATTTGACAATAAAAGAAAGGATAGAATTTTCAGGAAATCACAAGATAATAACTTTCATCATCAATTACAGTGTTTTATTGCAAGAGGTTTATAAGGACTATATTTAGCTTATAAACAACTTAAATAGAATAAATTAACCATATGGTTCTTTATAGTCTCATTTCTACCATTTTTCTTAGGATAGTAAATAATTCAAATTCCAAACATTTTCATAGCTTGCCAATCAAATAAACACAATGACACCAAAGAAACAAAGATTCAACACTTACCTGATGAACTGTGTATGTGCTAAGATAATATGACAGCTCATGAACGAACAAAGTAGCCATTATAACAAGACCAACTACGGAAACTACACAAAAAGGGGAAAAGAGTATCAGGAAATTGACCAATAGAAAACAAACCACTTAGAAATTAACTGAATTTATGATGTTTTTGCATGCTTTGAGCCAACTCAGACCTATAAACAATGCTAATATGCATGTCACTTAAATTTAAAGTTCGATACCAGATAAGTATATATTTAACGTGTAAAAAAAAGAGAGCGAGAGAGAGACTTTGAGAGAGAAATGGCAGTAGGAAATTTGGATTACCAAAAGCACCGGATTGTGTCTTCTGCAACAAGTGGTCCTCTGCACGAGGAAACGCATCCAGGCTCTTGATAGCCTGTTTCAATCCCATCTTTCACTTACCCTTTTCTCCCCACACAGTAAACAATCAAATTAACCACTTCCCTGCAACAAAATCAAACTATTTACTATCAGAATTGCATCCCAGAAACAAATTAAACAAAACAAGTCCATAAAAATAAGATCTTTCCTAACAATCTCACAGAATTAACACCAACAATGCACTGCAGATCATCAACATCGACCAAATTACCAGTGGGAAAAAAGTTACGGAACAATTCATCAAGCTAATGACTATCGATCAAAGTAATGGCATTCAGAGCAGAGAGTACTCTTCTTTTTAATCTCTTTAAACAGATATTCACTTGAAACAGATCAACATAAGAAACTTCATTGAAAAAAAAAGTTAAAAACAAAGGAGGGAGTGAAGAAAGTTACTGCAAAGAGCGCGTCAAGGGACAAAGAAGAAAGGAAGTTCTGGAGAAACTCGGAACTTGACGAATTTATCGTCCTACTTGTTGCTGTCTTGGGACTGTGTTCAATAAGACAAAAAAATTCACGTGCGGTCGTCCCCATGGTTTTACAGTGAGGACTAGTTGCATTTTATATATAAAACGAATTTACTTTTATATAAAAAATTGTATTAAATTAACAATTCTATCAAGAGAAAAAAAAGGGGACATTTTTTAATGTTTTAATATGAAAAGAATGAGTTATTAAAATTTGTGAAAAACATGATTTTTATATTGCTTAAAATGGAAGAAGATTGGAAAATTGAGAGATAAAAAATGCTTTTTATATTGCTTAAAATGGAAGAAAGATTAGAAATTTGAGAGATCTGTGGAAAAATAGATGGGTACAAACAACCGTCAAAAGGACTGTTGTCTTTGCCTCTGTTCTCACTTCAAGAAGCAGAAAGAAAGGGAAATATGGCTACTTTCTTGAAGAGACTGGCAACATCTCCTTCTGTCTGGATCACAATTTTGGCTGCTCTTATTGCTATTATAGTTAGATTCAGTCTTCCCATCAACCACAACAACAGTACTACTCTTCAACAGGTCTGGCCTCACTCTCCTCTCTTTTCTTTCATTATCCAATTTTATTTCAATCTAATGGTTCGTTAATTTAATTTAATTTATTTTTTTTAGCACAATTATGACAGGAAAGTTTTCACCTTTATAGTTATCTATGCTAACGCAGATGTTGAAATGTGCGTTGCGTTGTTCTTAATGTGTTGAAAGTGAAGAATTTTGATTTTCCTTTTTCTGGGATTGTTAAAGATTTGAACTTTACTCATCTTGCCCTTGATGGTTTATCTAGTTTGGTTATGTGCTTTATGTTTGATTAGCTTATTGTTGGTCTTCGAACATTGACTTGATTCTCGCTTCTTGTTGTAGAGATTGTTCAATGCTGAAGTGCTTGCCTTGTATAATGGAACTGATGAATCGTTGCCTATACTTTTAGGAATTCTTGGGTATGTGAATGTGTTGTATTTGGTATTTATAAATTTAATGCCTTGACTGGATGACATTTACTGTATTCGTATCAGATCGGTGTTTGACGTAACTAAAGGAAAATCTCACTACGGTGTAGGAGGGGGTTACAATCATTTTGCTGGAAGGTTTGTGCTTTTGATTGTTCTTTATGCAACTATTCCAGTTTTCGCATGTATATGATGCTTCAATGCAGTTATCTAAAATATCAATACCATGTCATGTTCTTTGATTTTAATTATGTAATGATTTCACAATCCTTCAACCGATGATAATACGTTGTTGAATAACAGGTATTGAGGTCTATATGCAGAGTTTTTTTTTTTCCAAGCATATTGCTTTCTATATTTCTCTAGTCTCATATGTTGTTGGCAGCTGAAATCTTTATCATTCCTATACTCAGACATGCTTCACGAGCATTTGTTTCCGGTAACTTTACAGGTAATTTGGTTAATTGCTGCCAATATTCCTTTGCTTATCTTCTGTGTTTTAAGAACACAAAATCTTTAATAATAATGTCTGCCTAATATTGGCATATTATTCTGTAAACTTACTTGCTTACACCTTCTTTATCATTGAACGCCAGAACTTCTGGCCACCACTGGTCAGAAATAGCTTAATTGCTGACTTTTTGATTGAACAGAAAATTTTGATGAATCAATGAGATAAATGAATTGACTTTCTAATCACATCTTTTTTCTTTGTCCCTGTTTGATTTAGGAGATGGACTCACAGACTCATTGCATGGTTTATCCAGCACTGAGGTAAATTTTGTTTGTATTCTTATTCTAGATCTAAATATGACAAATTAGAGTGTAGCCTAAATCAAATTAGAGTGTAGCCTAAATCAATTTTGATTAAATGGTAGCATTTAATAGCTAGATTAAGTTATACAAAATTTTAGCCTTCGACCAAGAAGTATCTGTTGAATCTTTTAACTTTATGCATACAAAGTAGTTCTCCTAACAATTAAAAAATGACCAAGTTTAAGAACCATAATTTAAACAAATCAATTTTCTGATAGAAAACTGTTTCCATAAGAAAATGACTGATATGATCTGTGAGTTGGATTTTTATTTTTTTCCAAAAGCATTTTATCATGTTGAATGTTATAGATTTTTTCAACTGGGAGAAATACTTGAGAATAGCAGTGAAGCCAATCATTAGTTACTGTAGTTTAAATAATTGATGAGAAGGTGATTAGGACAAATCTTGCTTAAGAACAGAAATCACTGAGTTTCTGAAATCACTACTTTCAATGGATGTATATGAATTGCCAATGCTCAACAACTTGACAACTTTTTCATGGTGAATAGCAAGACTCTGTGGTTCTCACTTTGAGAAAACTTTTCTTCATTCATTCCTCCTATAATAGCTACTTAAGATGTATGATTTACCTTAAAGAATCTCACTGATTGCATGTAGAGAGAAGCTTACTATCAGTATTGCATTGGTATGTCTTGTTGAATTGGAGACAGTATTAGGATCAGCTGCCTTGCTTTTTCTTTCTGAAAGTCAACAGACTTGCTAAAGGTGCCTTATTAAATTATTCAACATTTACAGGTGAAAAGCATTGTTGATTGGCGGGACTTCTACTTCAGAAGCTATACGTAAGTTGCCTTATTCATGCATATGCACATAAATATATCCTTAGAGAAACCAACTTCATATGCACGGGCAAGCCCTCACTTACAATCTAACTCATAATGAACTGTCTTTTGTTATTCTACTGCAGAGAAAATTACATAATGCAATCAAGTAAAACTACTATTGATCTTCAGTTTCTGAAAAGACTTTGGTTTATCTGCTTAGTTTGTAAATAGGCATCAATTTGCATATTTTTGTTTTCAATTGAATCATTTCCTTTTTTCTATTTATGTATTTATTTCGAGTTCTGTCTCTAAATCTGGGGAAAACTTTGCTAGCCTTTGAAGATAATATATAAACCGAATAAGATTTACTTTATATCACACTATTTTGCCAGAGTAAATTTGGTAAAGCAGCTATCTCCAAGAATAGTGACGTTTTGGATATAATGTGAATAATGACGAGAATAACTAAGAAAATGCTGCACAGTTTCATTTTACAGGTTATACTCTACCTGATTCTGTTGATAATTACTTTTCTGTTGGGAAATAGAATCATGCCATCTTTTTCAGAAGGATTGTGTTGCTTGAACACGAGCCGAATAATTTATGTTGCATGCATGCTTGATATCTTGTTGGGAAGGGTAGTATGATGACTCGTTCTGAAACTGTCTTTTGGATTTATCTGTTTTGGCAATGGAAGTTTAATCATCATATATGGAACCCTGTGATAATCTGCAATATGTCCTCTTGTACCTTTACCAAAGTCAGCACTCTGTATCGATATTTTTCAAGTATTTGTCAGAATTATCCTAACGCACAGTGACTTCTAGGATCGCATGATTTTTTGTCGAAGTAATGATATTATGGAGCACAAATTGTATGAATGAGGCCAATATTTTCGTGGGCTTGCTTTTCAAGTGAGCCCATGTAAGTTTGTATGTTCATATAATATATATACTAGATGCTCAATGCTAATTTTTCACCTTAAGCAATGTTTTCACCATGCAAATGCTTTACTTTGAAAATTATAGTTTTGGTATCAAATACACTCTCATACCTATGTCCAATCCTATGCTTATTATTTAAACTCTCTTGATATCCCAACATGCTTTCAATTTTCTCACTTTCCTTCGTCAATTTGGATAAAGAGTCCTTGAGGGCATTGACCTCCTTTTCTAATGGTTCATTCTTATGTTAAGTTACGATTATTAAAAAAAATCCACACTTTTAAACGCTTTGAAGCTATGCGATTCACTCTTCATTTTTCCCTTTTCACTTATTCATACACTTATATTCTCTTGAGCCTCTTTAAGTTTAGAAGATAACTTCTTCTTTTTCATACATATAATTTCAAGGCTCTAAAATAGTTAATTATAAGACAATTCAACATCACTATTATTATCATAACATTTAGAATTGAAGAGTGTCTCATCATCATCTTTAGCTATAAAACATATGTGACTTACTTCTCCTTCTAAACGCTCACTTTTAGATTCATTATATCATCCCAAATGGAGGCTTTAGGTGCTTTCTTTTTTATTTTTGTCCCTCTTCTTCTTCTTCTTATCAATTTTCTTATATTTTTCATTTTCCTTGAGGGAAAGGCATTGAGACTTTATGTGTATAGATCTCTATATTTAAAATAAATAAAAATTATTTTATTTATATTTTAAATCTATCTTAGCACCTTTAAAGTCCTTTCTTTATATTAATTTTTCTTCATAAAAAATTTCTTAAATTTTCAAGTGATTAGGATAATTCCTTTCTAATCGTTTTTACTAATTGATGTCTCTTCTTCTTTGATTTATTACTCCTTAGAAGCCTTGAAGGCTAAGTTCTTCCTCTTCATGGCAATGGTCTCTTTTTATTTGATCTCCTTGAGCCTCATTTCAAAGGTGAGTAGTGATCTACTAAGTTCCTATAATTGTAGTATATTTAGGTCTTTTACCTTTTAGATTGTCCCGATTTTGGCTTCTTAAGACTTTGGAAAAGACCTAACCAATTTTCTCACCATTTCAACATTAGTATATATCTTACCTAAATCATTGAGAGCAATAATAATATCAATAGATCTAGTGTGCATTCTAAATATACTTTCATCTTGTTTCATTTGAAACAGTTTAAATTGATGTGTTAGCATGCTACTTTTCTTTCCTTTACTTGATTTGTTCCCTCTTGTGTAACTTCTAAAGTATGCAAAATTTGATGAGTCATTATACACATTGAGACTCTATTGAGTTCATTTATTCCTAATATATAAAATAATATATGAATAGCCTTGTTATTCAAACAAATAGTCTTTTTTCTTGAGGATCCTTTCCTTCTTTTAGTTTGTGAACTTTTTGTCATCTATAGATTTATTACAAATTAATAGGCCACTTGAGACAATTTCTTACAAGTTAATATTTTCATTCATCAAGAAAAAATTCATCTTTACCTTCCAATAGAGATAGCCATTTCTGTAAAAAAAAAAAAAGGAGAACTACTAATATTTTGGCCCTATTTGCTAAATGAAGATACACCTAGATACACCATGATGATCATTTGTCAAATTTCATATGAAATTAAAAAGAAATAGACATGTTTTGATATCATTCATTAGTCTCTAATGGCACCTAAGAGGTGAATTGGGTGTTGGTAAATTAATAGAACTATTCCTTATCTAATGATTGAAATTGAACAAGGATTAATATATGATAAAATAGTTTAATATAAATTAAAAACATAATCAATAATAACTTAAAGTGCATAGGGAAGAAGAAAGCAAACCAATTTAGACAGGTTTGACGAGCAACCTTTACCTATATCCACTCTCTAACACAAATTTTAAAATTTTCACTAAGTGTTTTCTTTTAATAAGGTGAACCTTCTTACAACAATCTTGTTTTCAATGTGTAAAGAGCAACTCTTCTTACAATCTTTCTCCAAGGGAAAAAATAACTCCACTCATAAAAAGATTTATAACTTAAAAGACCTTGCTTGATCAATTTGATAATTTTAAAGGCTCAATCACTTTAAAATGCAACAATGAATGCTTAAAATGATTTCAAAAACTTTTAAAAATATGTATATAAGACATCCAAATATTTTCCATGTCTAAAACTAATAAAAAATCATGTATTTATAAGATTTAAGGGTTAAACTAACTGTTGTCAATGACTAGCTACTGTGCATTAGTCATCTAGTGTAGTAAATTGATTGACCAATGTGTATTGCATGCATAGATTCACCAAC
>JAOQMM010000171.1:748560-764651 GCA_027563515.1 Erythroxylum platyclados | reverse complement strand
TTTTTCGAGATTTGTTTGAGAGAAAACTAGACAAGAATTCCGTTCCCACATTGGCTCTCCAGTATAAGTCGAACAATGTTAAAATAAAGACACACACACATACACACATGAATAACAAAAGGAAACTAGTATTGAGAAACAGAACTCCAACCAGCAAATAGAATAACAGCCAGATGATTGATATATAACCAAATGGAAAGTAGACTGTGCACGCCCATATGTCACTAGGAAAGAAAATATTAAAGATAAAAATGATACAATTAGGTCATACTCGGAGAAGTTGGAGCAAGAGCATATCAGATGGAGGAAATAATTGCCCGAATTGAAGCCTAGTAAAATACATCATTTACTTCCCCATAAAAAGATTTACCTTATGGGAAAATGGAAGCTTTCTGAATGATCGCTCGTATCTTCTTACATCCTCTTCTGAAGCCTCTGGATAGCTGTAAAATAAATTCTGATGTCAGTGCAATAAAGTTGCAATAAGAACAGCCATAAAAGTTCTAAGTGCAAGACCAACATAGGCATTATCGAAACAACAATCAAAGACATGTCCAACATGTACTAAAAGATAACAGGCAAAATAGACTAAAAGATAAAAACTCGGGAAAATGTCACTTTTAGCACAAACATCTTTTTGTAATGGATAGGATCATAAACTTTCAATTTATTACAGCTTCAGGTCCCCCTAAAAAATAGTCAGTAATTCTTCAAACATGTCACCGTAAATTTGACAATCTTTCGACAAGGAAACAATAACTTAGAGTTAGAAAAAAGGTGTCTTTTGAAGTGGAGTTAGGCCTAAATTTATATCATTGTATTATATTTCGAAAAAAAAAACTTAAGAGTTAGAAACGTGACGATTTACAGAAGTAGCATGTTTACTATCTTCCTTCTCACAAGACTGGTGGTACTTGCACAAATTAGCCGATTTCACCTTTAAATAATAAGTAATTGTTCATGTTTTAAAAAAGATGATGTTTAATGTGTCACATCAACAAAATTACTAAACCTAGTGGCGTGCTATTTTTAAAAAGAATTAAAAGCTAATGATTTTATCTGTTCGTAGAAGAAGTTTTTGCAAAAAGTCAAACTTTCCTGTGAAGTTCATGCTTTAAATACAATTCACCGAAATATAAAAACTTGCCCTTTCGGTTATACTCAAATATAGATTGATAAAGCGTTAATCAAGAAGCAACCTCATGTTCACCTACACCTTAACATTATAATAGAATGTGACAAGACCGAGCTGAGGAGTCCATCCTCTATGCGTATAGTAATCAAATTACAGAATTAAGTTCTGAAGACTATCGTGTGTAATGTAATTGAAAAAATGCACAAAATCCACCGTTACCCAATTAAAACTACCATTCAAACTTCAAGATTACCAGCCAAGAAAACAATTGTCGAAGTTTGCATGTTTACTATCTTCCTTCTGACAAGATTGGAGGTACTTTCACAAATTACAAGACTTCAACTTTAAATAATACGTAATTGTTCATGTTTTGGAAAAGATGATGTTTAATGTGTCGCGTGACAAAACTACCAAAACTGGTAGCACGCTATATTGCAAAAGAATTAAAAGTACATGATTTTATCTGTTTGTAGAAGAAGTTTTTGAAAAAAGTGAAACTTTCCTGTGTAAGTTCATGCTGTAAATACAATTCACTCAAATATAAAAACTTGCTCTTTTGGCTATGCTCGAATATAGGCTAATAGAACGTTCATCAAGAATGCAGCAACCTCATGTTCACCTACACTTTAACATTATTATAGAATGTGACAAGACCAAGCTGAAGAGTCCGTCCTCTATGCGCATAGTAATCAAATTACAGACTAAGTTCTGAAAACTATCGTGTGTAATGTAATTGAAAAAATGCACAAAAACCACCGTTACCCAATTAAAACTACCATTCAAACTTCAAGAATCACCAGCCAAGAAAACAACTTTCAAGGCAAAGATACAATCTTTATTTTCTTACCCTTTTATTAGTTTAATCAAAATCGTCAGGAAAATAAACAAAAAATTATAGACATCACATTTGATTTCAAACTTCTCCCTGCAATTAACACATCACTTAGGCATCTTCTTGTGACTTTTACTAAAGGAAAGCAAAACACACAGTCGCTATACATTCAAAGAAAGAAGAGAGAAAAAGAAAGCCAATATAGAAAAGGAAAAGAAAGAGAGAGAGAGAGAGAGGAAAGATACTTGAGGTAGGCACTAATGATACGTCTGAGAGATTTGACTTCGAGAGCTTCTTCAAGCCTTCTCTGACGACGACGCTCGTCGTCTTCATCCTTTCGAGACATCTCGGGGGTAGACAAATTGTACTCAAAACTGTGCTTTCAACTCCGCCAGTTGCAATGCGCTTTAACTTTAGTACTGATGTTCGGTTGGGCTTTGACTTCCAAAAAAGCTCCTTAGGGCCCATTTTAACTTTTTCATTAGGCCGAAAACAATTTGGTAATAAAAATTTTATTTACATTACACATTATTCTTAATAGTTTATAAATATATTTTAGATAAATGATTTAATAAATTAATATATCTCTATTGCTTATGCCAATAAATTTGAAAAATCAAATAAGAGATGAGTTTTCAATATTCCAATAAATTTGTCAATAAATTCATAGTTGTAATATAATAAATAGTTTAATTTTTATTAATTATAACTAAACATATCTTGTTCAACATATATTTTTTAATTCGTATGATTTTATTTATTTTTTATTTTATTAAAAATAGTTTAATTATAATGCATAGTGGAGTATTATTTTTATGAGAGAAATTTTACAATCACTAATTCTTAATTCTAAACGCATTAAATAAATATTAAAAAGTATGTAATAACTTATATATATTAGTAAACGTCTCAATATATTAAGATAAACTCGATTGAAAAATCAGTAATAATAGTTAAAATCTTAATTTAATAATTAATAATATGTTTAAACTTTTCATTTCCAATCACTCAAATATTAATCAAGAAATAATATTTATACATTTATATTAAACTTTTAGAGTAATATTAAGAGTTTATATGTAACTAGAGACTGGCAAGAGGGTGGGTCAAGTTTAGGCATATGTGTTCAAATTTGACCTTGACCTCAAGCTTGATCAGTTCTAAAGTTCTAGGCCCAAACTCGAGCTTTATTAGACTTGGATGGTCGGAAGTACAACCATAGTTTCTTTGAAGATGAAAGTATGAGAATGAAGGAATCAAAAAAATATTTTTAGATAATATTTTAAAAATTGACTGAAAATTAAATTGGTAAGATAAGATATTTAATATTTAAAAGTTCAATCGATATTAAATTATTATAAAATCAATTAAATATTGAATAAAATAAAATAATTTGAAATAAGATTAAAGAAGAAGACTGTCCTTTTTTATCAAAGAAATTAAAGTTTCATTAAAAAAGGAGACTATTAAATAAAAAATTATTTATTTATTTTAGTTTGTAAAACTAATTTTTAAACCGGTAAGATAAGAGATTGAAGGTTTAAAATATTTAATCAGTATTAGATCATCATAAAACTAGTTAAAGATTGAATAAAAATGAAGAATTTGAAATATTATTAAGGAAATTATCCTTATCCTTCCAAGAATTTGAGTTTAATTGAGAAAAAGACTGTTAAATAAAAATTAATTAGTTTATTTAGTTTATAAAAATCAATTAGTTTATGAAAACTAATAAATAAATTAATAAACTGATAAGTTTTTAACAACAAGAGTTATTAAAGCAAATCAAATGAAAAAGTTGAAAACTAAATTGAAAAATTGGTCAATTCAAAGTTTTCATAGTTAGACCAGTCAAATTGGTTTGATTTTTTAATTATTGATAAAAACTGACTAATTTACAAAAATCAATCGATTAATTAATAAACCGATCAATTTTTAATGACAAAAGTTATTAAAATAAAACAAACCAAAAAATTAAAAACCAAATAAAAAAATTAAATGATTCAATATTTTTACGATTAAATCGGTATAACCAATTCAATTTTTTAATCATTGTTTTCAGGTTTCCAAACTAGAATTGGCAATTTATTTCATTGACGATAAACTTGTACGTTAACAAGAAGGAAGTTGGGGGTTGGTCATGGAATTTCAACAACTCATAAGCTTAACCAAAACATTGCGACTTCTTAGCTATTAAATCAAATTTCAGTAATCTTCTTTCAACTGATTTCGTAATCACTTGGTGAAGGTTACAATGTTCCCCCTAAAGTTCTTTGAGGTGTAATCATTTATTATATGGTGTGGCTGCTCCTGCCCTTCTCTTCCTCTTTTGCAGGAACCTTTGGAGAGATCTCTTCAAGGAGAGGCCTGGAGGACTATATAGCTGATAATGCAGAGGAATTGCAGTGATGTTGGAACGATCTGCGTTAATTCTTTGATCCATTTCTCGACTTGCAAGCCATATTATAGCTCTAGCCTACAATATTTGCAATGCAGACAAATTACCAAGTCAGTGACCTTTGATTTAAACTTTTCTTTCACCAACTTATATGCATGTTTCCTTCTCTAAATTTAATGAAAGGCTTAAATTCGCTGGATCTCTTTCTTTATGTCATTAACTTTCATTAAGAACTTTAATAACAGACTTTAAAATGACATCATTTTTAACACATGATACTATACGATATCGTTTTGAAATTGTAGTTAGGATTTATAACATAAGTTGATGACAGAGGGACAGTTGATATAAAATTAAAATTATAAGAGGATCAATATTGATAAATTTTAAAAGTCAAGAAATGTATGAAGGTCCTACGAATTTTACCCTTAATGAAAAGTTAAGAATGAGTCCTAAACCTGACAGAATACATATGATCAGGGAGCTTCTCACAGCTAGAATGATAGTACTCACAACCTAACAATTGGAAAACAATGCGAGTACGTATCTGTTCTTGTCTGTTCCGGATGATTTGATGAGATCAATTGCAATTTTCAGGGCGTTGGATTTGATTACTGTAGCTCAAATTAAAGTGGATTGATAGAAAGTAATTTCAGCAGAAAGAACAGATACTGCAGAACTTTCTAAAAATGGCAGAAAGTGGTGTTCAATCAGATCCAGAAAGAAATGGACTCTGAAAATATTCAAGTACTCGATAGAATTCAAGAAACTGTTACAAATGACAAAAACCAAAAAGAATGGTGCATCAAGAACGGTTTAAATTTTCTTCTTGATAAGAATCATTTCCTTTGAATGATTACCTGAAGTTCGGTTATGTCAAAAACGTTAACACGTCCATTGTAGACAATCGCAACCTGTTGTTGCCCTACTGTAGATGGATTGACCCTACACCAAAACGTCCATGAACAGGACCAAGAACTTAAGTTAATAGAGCCAACAGAACATGAGGTTGATGATATAGAACTCAACTTACATTGCACTTGGGAACTGAAAATTGGTATGTGTCAAGAACAAGCTAAGACAATGGATCCAAACTCGAATTACTCTTCATCCTCAAGAACATTAAAGACTATCACCTGAGGAGGCCATAGATTCTGACCTATCTAAGCAAACTAAATAGATATGTGACTTAAGAGATAGAGACAGACAGAAGGAGAAACTAAAGAGAAGTATAATAACAAGAGGAGCCGGGAGGATTCAATAATGGAATTTGTGAATGTTGGATTACTTGGAATTGGAAAATTATATCAAAGCACGAAATGTTTATAAAGCAAGTAACAAACTAAAATATCTAGAGGTGCATGTAGCTTTGTTATCTTGCACGTGGAAAACAAGTTTTTTCTTTTTACTTCCACGACAAAATGGAAAATACGAATACTAATTTTAAGTCCTAAACCTAAAACATGCACATCATGAAAGTTTGAAACTTTCACGTTGCGATTGAATTGGGCACAAAACCTCAAGTGGGTGTCTCTCCTTTTTTTGAGTTTTTCTAGACTAAAAATTAAATAGATAAGATAAAAAATTTAAGGTTTAAAGGATCAACCGATATTAAATTGTTACAAAACCGATTAAAGATTGAATGAAATTGAAGAATTTAAAATAGAATTAAGAAAAGAGATTGTTTTTACCTATCAAAAAATTTGAAATTTAATTAAAAAGAGACTGTTAATAAAAATTAATTAATTTATTTTTATTTATAAAAACAAATAATTTATAAGATTAATAAATGATCAGTTTTTAACAACAATTATTATTAAAATAGATCGAATCAAAATACTATCTAATTCAAGATTTTTGTAGTTAAATCGACCAAAAGACTCGATTTTTTAATCATTAGTCTTTTTTACATAAGATGGTATAGGGCTTTAAGGAGGGTTCCAAAGTTGATGCCGTCCTTTTACTATTCTAGTGAAACTAGGCTTTCAATGTTGTTTCAATCTATTTATATCGCCATGTGACATAAATCATCTCTACTCTCTAACTCCTTGATATGATATACACATATCTTAACTTCTTAATTGTTCTTAGTATGAGGAGGCTACTTGACCTTCATTTGGGAATTGTCCCTTTCATTTGGACCACAACCTCTGATTTTTTGGTTGGAAAAATTTAGGATGTCGTGAATAAAATGACCTTAACCATCTACTTAAATGGCCACTCGTTATGATCACAAGAATGTGTCTTGTTTTTCCTTTTATGAATCTCTCTCTTTTTTTTTTTCTTCAATAGTTAGGTGATAAAGCTTGGAGCTACATCAGAAGAATAACTCTCACATAAGTGTCGATTATATTCCATTCAAATGAAAGTTTAATTTAGGATTATAGTTTTAAAAAGGGCATCAATTTATTATATTACTTGCTCAATCTCGACATTCCTTAGTTTAATTACATTTTAGTTATTAGAATTCTCATATATGTTACAAAACCAGGTTATTTACATTTATTTGAGAGATTCATTATGAAGAAATTATTATTAATTACTTAATTTTAGGTATTGAAATACTTAGGATTCCTACGTTAGAAACAACAACAACACCAACACTAACAACAATTCAGTAAAAGTTTTATTGAAATATAAGATCTATAGAGATTCAATAGTACGCAATCTTATTCATAATTGGTAGAAAAGTTGTTTATGATAAACTCACATTAAAAAATATACATATATATTAAATTAATAATAATTAAAAAAACAAGCCTATCTCAAAAGCACTGGTTTATAAATCTTTTTTTTTCAATTACATACTTCAATTGTTTTATATGCAAATATGTTTTT
The DNA here is from genome assembly GCA_027563515.1 of Erythroxylum platyclados. Classification (NCBI taxonomy): domain Eukaryota; kingdom Viridiplantae; phylum Streptophyta; class Magnoliopsida; order Malpighiales; family Erythroxylaceae; genus Erythroxylum; species Erythroxylum platyclados. Next base: position 757,448 of record JAOQMM010000171.1, on the reverse strand, counting down.
GTAAATAAAAAAATTAAATAAAAGAAAGCTTCGATCAGTAAGTGGTCTAAGATAAATTTGATCAAATGCAAAACAACTTAAAGGAAGAAACATTTAAAGCTTTACTCGTCTAACTTTTCCGAATCCTTTCATCCACCCCATAAATATCTCCACTGAATATAGGCACGTGAATTTTGTATATAAATTTCTCACGTGGCACGTGCAAACGTTTCTTGTATGATATATTTATTATTATTATTATTAGTTATCAGAAGAAAGAAAAAGTCATAGATTTAGCTATCATCATGTGCTACATAAATCCAACGTGGGAATAGGGAGATTCGTGTGATGTTGGGATTTACTTCAATTAGTGGATGGCATGTCAATGTTCCATCAAATCCCAAAAAACCATCAATGGAGTCGGATATTATTTAATGAATAAAAAATCTAATAAATTTAACCGATTTTATAGTAAAATTTCGAATTGATCAATTTTTAATTTAATTTTTAATTTTTTAATTTATTTATTTTAATAATTTTTATTGTTAAAAACTGCTCAGTTTATTGATTAATTGAATAATTTTCATAAATTAATAACTTCTTATAAACTAAAAAAATTAATTAATTTTTATTTAAGAATTTTTTAATTATACTTCAAATTTTTCGATAAGTATAGACAATCTCTTTGAATTATATTTTAAAATTTTTAATTTTATTTAATTTTTAGTTAATTTTAAGACGACCTAATATTAATTGAATCTTTTAAAATTTAAATTTTTTGTTTTACTAATTTAACTTCTGGTCGATTTTTAAAACATTGGGTTAGATAGATTGATGTGAGAATTTACCCAAAAGGGTTTTTTTTGTTTTTGTTTTTTCATGCCTTTAACAAGTTGATCGTGAAAAAGACACATGAGCACATCAGGGTATTGGCTTCTTTTTTTTTTGCCTTCAGTAAGTTGATATAATCTGAAGTGGAAAGGATACATGTGGACATGAGGGTTTGAGGTATGTAAAATGTGGTATTTCCTTGTTAGGAAATTAGGGGATTTTTTTTAATCCTTTGGAAGTAATCGTTCTGAAGATTGTCTGTTTGAACATGTCACGTTAGTGCATATCCCAACTAACGATTCCATGTGACCGAGATTGAATAGTATAGATCATGAGATCCTAAGCGTCTTCTTTATTAATGAAGTTTAGTATGTTTCGGTGTATTTACTCGATAAATTAGATAACTAACAAACTCTAGAAATCCATCTTCATGTTGCAACTAGGTTTAGAAATTGAGTTCGTTGGGCCTTTAAATAGAATTGTAAAATTGGGTTTAAGAAGCTTTAAAGAATCTTATTCACGCATTAAATATTAAACTGAGCACGTCTTGAGTTTTGGATATCGAGATTGGACAATTCAAAAGCTCAAATTCATCTTTACATCTAGAGTTACAACTCTTATGAAGAATGCAAGACCAAAAAGGAATGCTTTGGATCAATGATTAAACTTCGTTTGTTAATAACAAATTGATTAGAAACCTTTGTATAATTAATATACATTTTTTTTTTCGATTCCTCTTAGTTTTAAGGAAAATCAAGTTTATATGCTTGAAATAAAAGGATAATTGCTTCACTTCTAGAATCAACCGAATCTAAAGGAGAGAATGTGTAGCCTTTGAATTGAGTTAACAAAAAAATGATTTACCTTTTAATAATTTTCAGCATTTTATTACTTGAATTTTTAATTTAAAACTCTCTTATTCCTTTGATTTTCATATCCTTTAAAAAGATTTAATGAGTTTTTTCATGAAAAGATGATTCCTAAAGAAAACAAGGCAAAGAAAATAAAGATAATTGCTCAAAAGGGAGGAAAAATGTCAATACCACCAGAAATGTTTCAATCAGTGGAAGCTGAAGTCTGCTATAAAACACAATACAAGAAAAGAAAGGTGGTTGCTAGGAGAGTCTTGCCTTCTATGATGTTTTATAACATAGGTATACCTATCTCTCCTTACTTTGTTGCAATTGGTTGGGAAAACTTCCTGAAATTAGATGAGACAGTGTGTGATGAGCTAGCCAGGGCATTCTACATGCACACAAGAAAGGAATTAATTGATGAAAAGCTAGCCATAGTCTCAGGAGTGTGTGAAAGTGAAATTCTAATTTCTGAAGAGATTTTAGGAGATATACTGGACATAGCTCCTATAGGGAGAACTGATTTTCCTTATCATAAATGGGATATTGATGATCTAGATTTAGGAGAAGTTGTTAAATCCATCTGCCTTAATGCTAAAAATACCCAAGATGGGAGACCTTGGAGCAGGCAATTTGACTTCCTACCACGATGTTTTGCATCGTTATCAACTACTTCTATTTTCTCTAAGAGTAGTTCTATTGAAAGGTGCAGTTTGCTAGAAACTTATGTAGTGTATAATTTACTGAAAGGAAACAAAATAAATCTCCCTGCAGTGATCTTAAGGTTTATGGTGGATAAAGGGAATCATAAGAATACAACTGGTTGTCTACTGTATGGGATTTTACTCACGAAGATTTTCCACCATTATGGAGTACCTTTAGCAAACTTGAATTGGTATAAATCGACTAAGTTTTATCCTCCTATTCCACACCAATTTGGATATAAATTGCAAAACAATTTCTGGGTAGAAAAGAAATCTGAAAGAGAAGCAAAAATCTTAGATTCAGCTCCATATCAATGAGCTAATGTTCCTCTTCAAGATGAAAATAGTGCAAGTATCCAACAACTGCTGAAGAACATTCAAAACAATCAAGAAAAAATGCAAGAATATATAGACAATATGCAAAATCAGCTTTTTGATATGCAGATCCTATTCAGAAAAATCTCTGAATCCTTTCATTAATTTTGTTGTTTTTTGCATGGCTCATTCGTACTTATGATATTATCTTGCATATCAATATTTTATTTCACTTCCTCCCCATTTCTTTATTTTTTGTGTTTTTGATAAAGAAAAAGGGAGAGAGCTTATGTGGACATATTTTTTGCATATATATGATATGATTTCTCAATGCCACCTTGATTATATCTATAATTGATTCTGCTGTGAAAATTTGTGATACATAATTGATAGGCTCCTTTCTTAATAGACAGGCTCCTTCTAGTTATGTCTGAACATATAAAAATCTTAGGTATCTTTTGAAATCATCCATTATCTTTTTTAATTTTGAAAAATATATCTATTATTGCCTGTCATCATTAAAAAGGAGAAGATTGTTAGCTTAAGGTTCATATTTAATGATTTTGATGATAACCTTATAATATTTCAAAATTCAAGTTGGATTTATTTCCTTATATGTAAATAATGATATAATTCTTAAAAGGAAATAAAATCATGAAATAATTGCTTTCCTTCTTGCAGGAATATTCTTTATGAACTTACCTTATTAAAAAATGGTTTATCCGAAAAGATCCTACTTATTATAAAGGTCTCATATTAGCCCCGTGATTACTGGAAGATTTTTGGCAAAGATGACATCGAATTTATTCATGCAAATGAAGTAACGACCAGTTGAAAGAACGTCTACTTAAGGAAGAGCCACTACTTTTGCGAACAAAGATCATACTTTCGAAATACAGCTATAGCATAAACTCTTTTGAAAGTGATATCATTGTGAAATCTCTTGTTCTTTAGAAAGTGAAAATATTTTTGAGAGAGATCAGTGTAGCTCATATTGAGCAAACTTCAATTTTTGTTGAGAGCTTGTAGAGGCTAGATAAATACTACTAGTGTGGAAAGTTGGAGAACCTTGAAAAATATATACTCGTGAGTTTAAAGAGGCTCGTCAAATTACTACTTGGATTTTCATAGTGAAACACTTAAGTTGGTTACTTAAGGACTAGATGTAGGCTTGGGTTATTATTAATTACTTAAGGACTCTTATTATTCTTAATTTTTAATAGGCACCTGTCTTTATCCAAATTGAAAGTAGTTTGTGAAATTTTTTTAAGTCACACATAATTCACCCCCTCTTGCGTGTGTTTGCTTTATCAATGTATACTAGTCTTTTTAAGTTCTATTAATATCCAATCTTAATAGAACAATGAATAGGAACAATTTAGGGATAATACATAAATGCAATATGAATCTTATAATTATCATCTCATTATAATTTCATTTGCTATGTATAATTATCCAGTGGACTTTATCATATACATCTAAACATGTACAAGATAAAGAATACATTTAAATAATTGTCACTAAACTACGACCAAACCACTTGGCTGTGGGGCATAAACCAACAAATATAACTCCTATTAAAACCAATACAAACCTGATTAAAAGACCACCCAAATTGAGATATAGACAACTTAGTAACCATTTGCAGCATCAATCTTTTAGTTACAACAAATTGGCCCCTGTATTGAACCAAACATTAAGCTTAAATGTGTCTTTGGAGTAAATTATGAAAACTTTACCACTAACATGCAAACATTATATTAAAAATAAGAGTCGACTTCTAAAACTTGGAAATCCCAATTTTAGAACTTACATTTACATTGAATAAAATGGAGGCTAATAAAGGGAAGCTGACGTCTCAAGCAAAAATTATCCCAAGAGAAAATACTAGTACCATAAGTTTTTGAAGTGGCAAGGAAGTGCAGGCCACCCTGCTGAATTCAGTTGAAAAACAAAAAGGAAATGAAACCAACAACCTTAGATGCACCAATTGAAGAGGTAAGTAGTAAGCATGTATTTCCTAATTCAAAAATTATGGTTAAACCTCCATTTTCTAACAGTTTGGCAAAAACAAAGAAGGAGAAGGTAGATCAAGAAATTTTAAAGAAATTTCGAAAAGTTTAAGTTAGTGTTTCACTGGTGAATGCCATCAAGCAAATTTCACAATATGTCAAAATTTCAAGCAATTATATGCCAACAAAAGAAACTAAAAACTGATGAGAAAACTAAAGTTGGAGAGAATGGTTTCCTAATCATTCAAAGTAAATTACTTTAGAAAAGTAAATGCTCAAACATGTTCACTCTACCATGTGTGATTAGTAATAATATGATTGGAATGGGGTATGTTCGATTTAGGGACATCAATAAATATTATGCCACTCTCAATTTATAAGATTTTTAATTTAGTACCTTTAAAGAAAACAAGGGTAGTAATTTAGTTAATAGATTGGTCTAATTCATATCTTAAAGGCGTTATTGAGGATGTTCTAGTTCAAGTAAAAGAACTATTTTTTCTACGATTTTCACATTAGTGATATGAATGATGAGTTTTCGAATTCTTAAATCACAATTAACCAAATAGTTCCCAAAACATACTATTAATCATCAAATCCTCATTAGTTCCAAGAGAGAGGATGGTTTGTCAAATATAAAAATATTCTATACAACACAACTACCAAAATTGTCACATTTAAAAATATATACAATCTATTAACTTTACTCAATTAATCTGCTGGCCCCACCTAAACTCCACTCTGTCAATTCCGTACACTAGGGTTATCGACAATCTCTCAATCTCCTAAAAAAATAAAATAGCAAGGGGTGAGTTGCCTACTCAGTAAGGATAACCGATCGTACCTTTAAAATCAATTAATTCAATAAATAATTGTAAAACTTAGTCAAGAGATTAAAACATACATATAATACGAATGTTCATAACATTACTTAGTCTAATCTAAACAATTAACAAAAATCTCAAAAATTTTACCAAACAATGATTAACATACATATTAATTTATAACTGTTGTTTATACTTTATTCCATAGTTAACTGAATTGCTTGGACCCCGCTTAACCTAGTAGGCTTACATTCAATGATCTGCCAGTTCATCTCATCTCATCTCATCATAATCTCTCACCAAGTGGACACGTAATTAAATGTATAAATATCGACATAGGGTATCTCAATTTCTCAATCTCTCTTGGTACCCCGGTATTACTCCAGTACCTAGCCATCGGTACAAGATATCCCCAAGACTTAGGATATCCCAATACCACTCTGGTACCTATCCATAGGCATAGGACATCTTGGAGACTCAGGTTGCCCTGATATCTGCTCCACAAATAGATACTTAGCCACTACTCGCTCATATCAATACAACATATCCATCTAAGTTCATCAAATGTATGCCTATCTTAGGCAAACCATCAATTCTCGATTTTCACCAATTATTCACAACATATTATTAACCAATTTCTATTTAATTAACACATTTTCGTCGAATAACAAGCATTACACCTCAATATGCATAACAAAATATAATCACAGAGCACCTTGTATTTTGTTAATTATTAATGAAATAAATAACATAATTTATAAATGTAATTATTAATCATTAATTAAAATTTATGACCAATTCAAAAATATCATTCACTATAAAAAAATTTTATAATAACAAAATGGTATACCATTTTAAAAGTAAAGTCTAAAGTTATCCTTACCTCGATCTAATTGATAGTCTAAATTACTTCTTCATTGGACCTTCGGACCTAAAATTTACAAAATTCTATTAAACTAATTTACGAAAAATTTCTGACCCAATTATACTTGATAATCTAACATTATTCTCTTTTATAATTTATTCTTAATTACAAAAATAATATCCTTACTAATCTAACTACTATAATTACCAAAATACCCTTAACTAATTAAAATTCATATTTTACCCTCATCCATTTCAATTAATACCAAAAATGCCCTTTCGGAAGTAAATTTCATATTTACCCTTCACTGTTTGCATTTCCTATTTTGCCCCTACATGTAACTTAAATTTTCAAAGATATGTCATCTTCTTCACCCTCTCCTCTTCTCCTATCTCCTCTTCTTTTATCATTTTCCAACCACATTTTCTCCATTTTTATCACTTTCCATGACTTCAATTATTGTCCCAAACGACCACAACATGCAATCCAACTATAAACTAGTGTAGGATGATCAAAATCACAAAAAAATGACATAATATAGATGCTGGAATTTTTATCTAAGTGTAAGGGATTTTGGGGTTGTTAATCTCTATAACTTCCTCCAAATTTTCTACAAAAAACAAACACAATAGTAGAACCTATGAGGGAAGTGTTACATGTAGATGAAATAGGGTGTTTTTAGACACACTTACCAGCTAGGAAATGAAGAGAAAAATGAAGAAAGAAGGTGGTTATCGTTGGTTCTCTTCAAATTTTCAGATGCTGTCTTTTATGCATGTTTAATGGTTTGTGGGTTGGGTTGGGTTGGGTTGGGCTGTTGGGTAAGTTTTGTTTTATTACTAAGTGTGTTTTACAGATTTGGACTTCATATCACAACATAGCACAACTAAAAAACATGCAAAGCGAGATAATAATGAAGACATTAAAGAATCACTTACTTTACATTCATTACCCAAAATGCCAAGCATGTTGGTTAATTCACCTTTACAATTATCGAGTTCTCATGAAAGAGTTTTGCCTTCTAGGGAAGAGGCCTCAAAGTTTGATTTGAAGGCTTTGCTCAAGCAATTAAGTGTACACTTAGGAGAGGATGAAACCCTATCAGTAATTATTGCAAATGTCAATTAGGAAAAGCTATTGTGGGGTTTTAAAGGAATAGAGGATATCAATTAAGTGGACATTAACAAACATAAAAGGGATCAAGCTTGCAATATGTATACACCAAATTTTTCTTAAAAATGATGCCAAACTAGTGAGACAGCCTCAGTGCAAATTAAATCCAACCATGAAGGAGGAGGTCGACATGAATGCTATTTTGAAGTTATTAGATCAAGACATCATTTTTCCTATATCTGACAATCATTAAGTCCGATATATGTGCTTCCTAAAAAGATTGGTCTTAATCCTATTCCTAATGAACAAAATGAATTTATTCCCATAAGAGTTTAGAATGAGTGGATAATGTGTGTCGTCTTTAGAAAGATGACTGTTGTCAAAGGAAAAGATCATTTCTCAATTCTTTTCATTAACTAAATGCTAGAAAGACTGGTTGCTAAGTCATTTTTCTAAGTTATTATCCAAATAATTGAAGTCCAAGAAGACCAAGAAAAAAAGAATTTCACTTATCCATTTGGAACCTTTGCCTATCAATGTATACCTTTTGGATCGTGCAACGTGCTAGGTACATTTTAAATATAATGATGAGTATTTTCTCTGATTTGATTAAAAATTGCATGAAAAATTTTATTTGTGGTTTTTCTCTTTATAAAATTGTTTTTATCAATGTCTAGAATACTTGGCTAAAGTTTTAAAGTGTTGCATTGGCACAAACTTGTATCTAAATCATGAAAAATGTCATTTTATAGTCCAACAAGAAATAATTTTAGATTATGTAGTTTCAGCTAAGGGTATTGAAATTGATAAGGCTAAGTTTGAATTGATGGCAAGCTTCCTACCCTACTAATGTGAGGGAAATTTAAAGTTTTTTTGGGCATGCGTGTTTTTATGGGTGGTTCATCAAAGATTTATCAAAAATTGCATAACCATTGTCAAGGTTATTGTAAAAAGGACATGCCATTTGAACTTAGACAAGATTTTTTAGCAACTTTGGATGAATTAAAAGCATTGCTCACTTTCATATCAATTATACAGTCACCAAATTGAGATATGCTCACTGAGATTATATGTGACACAAGTGAATATGTTGTAAGAGTTGTACCGGACAAAGAAATAGAAAGAACAATCATATGTCATTTGCTATGAATCAAGGACATAGAATTTTGCTTAATGCAACTATTCAACCACTTAAAAGGTGGTTTACGAATCAAGGACATTGAATTTTGCTTGATGCAACTATTCAACCAATTAAAAGGTGCTTTTCATCAATGTGTTTGCTTTATATAAGTTTAGATCTTATTTATTGGTGGGTGTCAAACCAACAAAAATAAATCACCTTAATTCACTAAATACGAGTATAGAGTGAGTAGGGATCGTCTCCACAGGGA
>JAOQMM010000171.1:731998-744980 GCA_027563515.1 Erythroxylum platyclados | reverse complement strand
ACATCATAATCAAGACAATATTCTTCCAATATGCTCTAAAAATATCCCAAAATGATATGTAAATTAATGACCTATCATTTATTAAGAAATAAAGTGACTTTTTTTTTTGATCATGTAACCTTTAAGTACTTGTTGGAAAAGAAAGAATCCATAATGAGACTTATGGAGGAGCTGACAATTTAGTGACATGCCACTTGAGCATAATTGTGCATGAGAAAGAATCATTATCAATTAAAAAGAAGCTGATTGCTTCTTTGAAAATAAATCATGTCATTATGAGATGCTTCACTTTGAGGATTAAATCCAGCCACTGCTAAAAAGTGACTTCTCAAATGGCATGGGAAGCATTCCTTTTTAATCCACAAGTGAAGCATCATATAATGGCATGATTTATTTTCAAAGAAGCAATCCGCTTCTACTTTCTTTGGCAATTTGAGAAACAAATACAGATTATGAAATGATCTCTCTGAATCAAGAATCTATTTTATCTTCACTGAAAACCATTTGTCGAACTCTCAGCTTTTGGAAATTAGCGAAGGCTTAATGACAAGACTATGATACTAGTCCACAAATTCTGTATCTGAATTCTATCAGAATTTGCAACTTAGGAACTGAAATTTGGTGTTTTTTAAACTGCGCTTTATGTAGGGGAACAAACCGTGATCGAATCATGGGTGCAGCGGAAAAATAAAATTTTACAGTTTTTGATCTAATTTCAATAATTGAAAAACTTGAATCATAAAATATGAAATTATACCTGATTTGATATTTTTGTTGAAATATTTTTGAAAGTTTATTGATATGTCAACTAAAAGCTGTTCATGCGTCAAATCTCTAACAGCATCCACAGAGTAGTAAGAACACCCAACTCTTTGAGAGGAGATTAGCAGGAGTGTTAGCTCCCTTACGCTTATTCTTACTTATTAAAAAAAAGTTTTAGTTATTATTAAAATTAAATATTTCAATTATAATTAAAGTCAAATATAATTAATTTAATTTTAATAAAATCAAATATCTCATATTTGATTTCTAAAATTTCTCAAACTTTACAATTAAATCTAACTTAATTGAAATTGATTTTTTTCTTTTAAATTGTTCTTTACGTGTGACCCATTAGGTTCCTAATATATTAGCAATGATTATAAATTATAATTCTAATTCATAATTAGAATTAAATAAATTAAAACTGCTTTTAATTTATCTTTAATTCTCCAGTTAAAAAATTTATAATCATAGATTAAGATTGACATCTAGTAATATTTCATGACCACCTAAATATCAAGAATGTAAAAGTGATTAGACCTAACTTGTCCATATATGTTTATGATGTATAATTTGTCATTAAATGTTCAAATTGGACATAGTATGAATATATTGTCTACTCTTTTGAATCCAATCATGTTCGTTCTTGTTAATTAGTAATTGATTTATAATTGATGTTTGAAAACATCTTTTCAAATGTCAATTCACTCTAGTTAGAGAATTCCTTAAATCACTAATAATTTAGAATAGTAGAACATTCTCTCTAATTACTTTAGAGTGATGAATCCTTTATTGACTTACTCAACTATCTCCATACGGTTCATATTGCATCCAAATACTACCGACTGAACTATCCTAAATAGGACAGGTCATAAGTAGCATCAAATATTAATATTCTCATATGAGATACTTTGGTAATCTCAAGTTTACAAATCAATTATACAACTATCATAATGAGGAAATCTGTAGACACATAAGTAATATTCTATTTGGAACCCTCATAATCGGATCAGTTTAGTGAACTTATTCTTTAATAAGCATCCATATTTTTATGAAATCAATTACTTTTTTCGTAAGAAATAAATATAATGTGTGTTAGTTTTACCATTTCATCAATATCCCATTTTGATTAAACTATAACTAGGAACAATTTCGGAATAATTGTTAAAGTTTATTAATTCTCACGTGTGTTTTTAGTTTTCTAGTTAGATAGAATAAATATTTTAGTAGATAATATTAAGTAGTTGAGAGTTTACTGCTAGACTTATCAAGTAGTTGAGAGTTTATAGGCTAGAAACTCTCTTTTTCTTCAGATCACTGTTTCTTTGTATTGCCTATAAAAAGAGGCTTGAACTCATTCTTAATGATACGACCAACAGAGTCAATTCCTCCCAATTTTTGCTTTCTTGCTTTGCCAAAATCCCAACAAAATTGGCATCAAAGCCTCGTTCTTTCTGAACTGGGCTATATTTTGTGTCTACTTCTCATCAATTTCGAATCCAAGGATGGCTGCCAATACCAGTGTTGCTGGCAACATCTCTCAGCCACATATCCTGTTGTTTAAGGGGGATTTGTACGAATTCTAAAGCATCAAAATGAAAACCCTATTTAAATCTCAGGACCTCTGGGACTAAATCGAGTCAGGGTATGAGGAGACCAGAGGCGATGAGAACCGTAATAAGGAACACCATAAACAAGACACGAAAGCACTGTTTTTCATCTAACAAGCAGTGGACAAATCAATTTTTCTAGGATAGCTGTAGCTACCATGGTTAAGCAAGCATGGACGACTCTCAAAACTGAATATTAGGGCTCATTTAAAGTAATTACTGTTAAGTTGCAATCACTTAGACGTGAGTTTGAAACATCTTCCATGAAGGGTGATGAATCTATTCAGGATTTCTTGGCAAGATTCTCCTTGGTAGTAAGACAAATGAGGTCTTATGGAGACAAAATTTTAGATGAGACGGTGGTTACCAAGGTTTTAAGAAGCCTTTTAACCAAGTTTGATCACGTAATCGCAGCAACTGAAGAATCACAAGACTTGTCTCAATTTTCCTTTGACGAGTTAATGGGGTCTCTTTAGGCTCATGAAGCAAAAATCAACAAATCCATCGTGAAGGAGGAAGACAAAGCCTTCCAAACTAAGGAGGAACCTGAATCCTCAATGCAGCGAACACGAGGTAAGGCCAAGGAAGTTATCGAGGAAGAGGTTGTGGCAGAAACAACATGATTAAATGTTCATACTGCAAAAAATATGGACGCAAACAATTATTGTTGATCTAAATCAGAAGAAGCAAATTATGCTGAGGAAGATGAAGATGACAACTTTTTGTTCATGAATTTCACTGCAGCAAAGGAGGAAGAAAACGAGATTTCCTACAAAGATAGTGGATGCTGTCACTATATGACCAGAGATTGATTAAAGTTTAAAGAGTTGGATGAGACTGTCAAGTCATAAGTAAGAGATAACAAGCAGCTAAGAATGGAAGGTCGAGGAACTACTAAAATCTCGATAGGTAAGCAGAAAAAATTTATTAAAAATGTGCATTATGTTCCTTGTTTGGCACATAATCTGTTGAGCGTGGGTCAATTGATCGAGTTTGGTTACTTAGTAGTTTTTGACGATGGAAAATGCATGGTGAAAAACAAAACCACTGGTAAAGTACTTGCTTGCACTCACAAGTCTTCCAACATAATGTTTACATTTATTTTTTGAAGAAATAGAAATAGCGCTAGTGAGCAAAGCTCTTGTGGAAAGTAAGTTGTGGCATCAACATTTTGGTCACCTGAACATCAAGGGACTACAGTTGCTGAAAGATAAACAAATGGTGAGTGATTTGCCCAATATCTTGCCAATGGAGAAGATTTGCGAAGGATGCATGGTAGGGAAGCAAGCAAAACGGGAATTTCCAATAGGAAAATTGAAGAGGTTGAATCTGTTCTTGAGCTTGTTCATGCTGACTTGTGCAGTCCCATGAGAACAAAATCATTGGCTAGAAGCAAATACTTCCTGTTGTTTACAGACAATTATAGTAGGATGAGCTGGCTGTATTTTCTGAAGCACAAGTCATAAACCTTTGAACACTTCAAGAAATTTGAAGCACTTATAGAGAAGCAAAGTGAACGAAACATCAAGGTACTTCGTACAGATCATGGTGGTGAGTTTCTTTATAAGGAATTCGATGATTTTTGTGATGAGTAGGGAATAAAGAGACAACTCACAGCTCCATATACCACTGAGCAAAATAGAGTAACTGAGTGCAAGAACCGTACTGTTGTCAAGATGGCTAGATCCATGCTAAAACAAAAGGGAATGCCAGATTCTTTTTGGGCCCAAAGGGTTAAGCAGTAGTTCACTTCCTCAATATCTCACCTATTAAAGCCGTTTGGGACCAAAGACCATATGAAGCATGGCATGACTACAAACCTTTGGTAAGCCATTTATGAGTGTTTGGGTGTATCTGTTATGTCTTATTAACAGGTGCAAGGCACAAATTAGATGAAAAGTCCCGAAAACATGTATTTATTGACTACTGCAATAACTCAAAAGCATATTGACTCTATAAGCTTGTAAGTGGCAAAATAATTATCAGTCAGAATGTAGTATTTGATGAACAGACTTGCTGGAATTGGGATGTAAAAAATAACTAGCAAAAGGGAAAAATAAAGGTTGAGAATAAAGATCCTCCTATAGTAGTGAATGAAGAAACTCCAGCAAGCACTCCCACAAACTCCCCGCAATCTTCACCAGTAACTAGTAACAATGAATCAAATTGAATGGAGTTGGCTCAGCTACGTAGAAGTGACATGGCGGAATTCCTCAACACTGATTTGAAATTGAAGGAGAGACTCCATCGCCCCAGAAAACATCACCCAACGATGATCATTTTGCTCTATTTACTAGTGATCCTATTGATGTACAAAAGGCCATGCATGATTAAGTTTAGAAAAGAGCAATGGAAGAAGAGATAACTGCAATCCAACGTAACAAAATTTGGGAGCTTATTCACCTACCCAGAGATAAACACACAACTGGATTAAAGTGGATCTTCAAAACCAAATATCATGCCTATGGGAGCATTCAAAAGTACAAAGCTAGGCTAGTGGTTAGAGGATATGCTTAACATCAGGGAATTGAACTTTCACACCAGTGGTTCGTTTTAAAATGGTGCGAATAATTTTAGCAGTTGCAACGCAAAAGCAATCGAAGGTGCATTAGTTCAATGTTATATCCACTTTTTGGATGGAGAATTGAAAGAAGAGGTTTATGTAAGTCAACCCCTGGGATTTGAAAGCACAATTTAAGGTGACAAGGTTTTCCAGTTGAGAAAGGCTCATTATAAGCTTAAGTAAGCACCACGTGCTTGGTATTGTAAGATTGACGACTTCTTTCAAAAGAATAGCTTTGAGAGAAGCTTACATGAACCGACCCTTTATGTGAAAGGGAAAGGTATGATTGATTTTTTTATCGTAAGCCTTTATGTCAATGATATGATTTATGCTAGTTTAACTCCACAACTTTTACTTAAGCGTTAAGAATCTATGAAAAAAATGTTTGATATGACCAACTTAGGGAAGTTAAGATATTTTCTGGGACTCGAGGTCATTCAAATGAATGACAAAATATTTATATCACAAAGGAATTATGTGGAAGACACTTTGAAGAAGTTTCATGGCTAGTTGCAAGGTTGCTCCAACGCCAATGACAGGGGGTTAAAAGATGCAAGGATATATCGAAGCCTTATTGGGAGACTGATTTATGTCACACATTCACGTCCAAAATGTGAATTTTAATTTTTTCTTTGCAGTCAGTTGTTGCTGTTGCTGCTATGTATTTGGCTTTTGTCAAGGATAGTGCCACAATTACTTTTTTTTTTATAGTTCCAAGACACTGCTGGTGAACCTAGGATAAAATAATGGCCAGATGTGCTTCGCCTATCCTCTATACATCCAACCCAATCACTGTCGCTGAAGCCTTTCAAACTAAAATCCTTTGTCCTATGAAACTAGATACCACAATTTCTAGTTTCAGCTAAGTATCACGGTACTCGTTTGGCTGCTCCAAAATGGTTTTGTTGGTTTATGCATAAATCGAGATAGAACACCTACAACAAAAGCCACATTTGGTTTTTAATAAAGTTTTAATTTTTTCATTTGTTGCAATTTTATGTATGATATTAATATTTAATTAATAAAGACATTGTTTATAATTTCAATTATACAATAATTATTCTAGGTATTTTATTTTTATGCCTAGCATAAAAATAGATAATTATTTTATGCCTAACATAAAAATAAAAAACGTCTTTATTAATTAAATAATAATGTCAAACATAAAATTGCAACTAGAGCATAAACTAACACTTTATTGCAGCAAATTTTCATCAGGAAAAACCATGTTTTTAGATGCCACAGAAGTGAACCGTGGTTCCAATTACAACATACATAAGCGTAGCTAACAGTCTTGAATCTTAGTATAGTTTGAATAAAAAATGGACTTCGACAACTGTAACGAAGAAATCATAGTCGTCCTAATAGAGAAGACCCTCGT
Organism: Erythroxylum platyclados; assembly: GCA_027563515.1. Classification (NCBI taxonomy): domain Eukaryota; kingdom Viridiplantae; phylum Streptophyta; class Magnoliopsida; order Malpighiales; family Erythroxylaceae; genus Erythroxylum; species Erythroxylum platyclados. The sequence goes on along the minus strand of JAOQMM010000171.1, from coordinate 738,664 downwards.
TTACGAAATTGTCCAAATTAACCCTAGACGAACCATGTGGACCTGTGGCTTCTTCTGCCAGTTTCTTCCACTCCATGGCCTTGTTCTTCAATTTCTTACCTCTCTCTCCTTCCATTAGTTCTCTTACAAGATTCTCAACTTCATCTCTTTTTACATCGTTATCCATCTCCATGCCAATCCCCCACTCCTTGCACGCAAATCTACAGTTTGTTGGTTGATCTGCGAAGAAAGGCCAACAAAGCATTGGAACTCCAGCTGACAAGCTCTCAAGAGTTGAATTCCAACCACAATGTGTTAAAAACCCTCCAATTGAAGGATGGTTGAGGACTTCTTCTTGTGGACACCAACTTGCAATAAAGCCTCTTTCTTCACTTAGTTCTGTAAATTCTTTTGGCAAAATCGCCGAGCCACCAGTAACCAAATCAGTCCTAACTATCCATAGAAAATTTTGTTTGCTGTTGGCTAGTCCCATCCCGAATTCTAGTAGTTGTTGCTCAGTAAGCACTGTAAGGCTACCAAAGTTTACATATATCACTGAGCTTGGACCCTTGGAGTCCAGCCATGCTAGACACTGGGTTTCTTCTTTCCAAAAATTGTATTTAACTGATTTCATAGATGGTTCTTTAACCTGATTGAGAAGCAACTGCAATGGACCAACAGAGTAAACACGAGGGTACACCAAAGAGAGACCATCCAGCACATCCTGTTCCAATGCGTTGAACGTATGCACAAGAATTGCAGAAGCTTTGACAGCTTTCTCAGTACATTCCGTTGTGAAGTTCAAAAAGAATTCATTCGGATCTGTAGTTCGAACAAAGCCTGAGAAATCCCTCAGCCTGATATCTTTCGCTCCTGGAATTCCCTCCACAATGTTTTCCAAATAACCATTTGTTATACAGCTCTCGTCTGCAAACACAAATCAAGTCTCAGTCATTTCAAAGAGACATTTACACTCTAAATCATAAAAATTTATGCAGAGTTCAAATCTTAAAATTTGAGTACAAGGGTTTTCTAATTTCTCTATCAATGAATTGAAACGAAAGAGATACCTTTGAGTGGTATTAGACCTTTGTCCATGAGATGGCGGCAATTCTTAATTCCCATTATGCCACAGGCAGAAAGCGTGAAGACCATTACCAGGGGGATCTTAAGCTCTTCGGCAGCTGTAATTGTGAATGACATGAAAGCATCTGCGACGATACAAGTCACCGGAGGGGCATTTGATGATTCATTCAGCTTGTCAAGAAGTTGAACAAATGGAGCCAATAAGTTATTTGCGGTCGACTCGCAAAGATCACGCATGTCTTGTGAAGCATTGGGGTCTGAAGGAGGCAGACCATCAGGAATGGTTTCAAATCGGAAATCTGTAGAGCCGTCAAGAGAATTTGACCCTTCTGCTCTAAGGAAACGTTGATGATTGAACTCGGTGTTCACGAAAGTTATGTGGAACCCTTTGTAGTGAAGAAGCTTTGCTAATTTGAGTAGCTGTTTTACGTGGCTTTGAAATGGAAATGGGATAAGAACAGCATGAGGTTTGAAGGAAGCCATAGATCTTCTCTATATTATTGCAGAGCTTCTCTATATTTATAATTCTCCTAGTGTCATTATTCAGTGCAAGTAGATAACCTCGTCAACCATTAAGCCTCAACCTTGTATAATACTATTAAATGTTGGAATAAAGATTTGGGTCAAAAATTATTTTTGTTAATATAAAGTGTCTTTTAAATATCATGTGTACATCAACAAAAATAATGATATAACCTAATTTGTACGAATTTTGACAGATTAATCATTAAAGTAAAAAAATTTAAAATATAATATTAAATTGAAAAAAATAAAAAATAAAATACTTTGATTCTATTATATTTATATCTTAAATGCTCTCTATGATCAATTATGACGTTTGTCAATCTTTTGGTCAAAATTTTTGACTTGTCTACGCCCTTTTCTAATGCGCTCTTGGAACACTTTCGTGTTGAGCTGTAATTGTGGAATTTGAAGTTTCGAAGTGTTACATTGAACCATGAAACGGAACCAACTTGATATTTTCATGGTTCAATGAATATATGAAGTAGGTTCCGTTCATGGTTCAATGTAACACTTTGAATTTTCAAAATCCACAATACCACTCAACACCAAAGTTTACCTAAGAGATGATAGCTTTTGAATAATATTGAGTGCATTTTGCTAATTAATATATTTTAGGTACTTGGAAACTTTGAGATTATCGATTGATTTTTTTAATTGTATATGGGAAATGAATGCGGTTATTAAGGGCACGATCGATTTTTGTAAATAATCAGTTTAGAAATCTTAATATTCAAGAACAAAGAAATAATTAAAAAATTATAATTCAATTTTAATTTAAATTATTAGAACATTAATTAATTAATTATGTATAAAAAAGGAAGGTTTATATATGTCTTGTTTTATATTTATTATTAGGGTGTGTGGAAAGGCTTGACATGATATATTATATATTTTCTAATGTTACTTTTGGTATCCAAAAGGCCTACGTAATATGAACGTTTGGTGTTTTAACGTATTCAATGATTACTAGTGTGTGAGCGGTAGTATTGGTATTTTGGTGCATTAAATTGACTCCAACGAAGACATCAAATTGGACACTAAAATGTGGTGCATTACTATTTATTACACCAAATATTATAAAAGACATTTTTAACTTTTTTTATTTTTACATATTCCTTTTATGTCTTTTTTATATTTTAATTTATTAACATAATTTGCTAATTAATTAATTTTAAAATATATATTACTTTACACAAAATATATCATTACAAAGATCTCATTGAGACCTTTAACATGACACTAATATTGAATATAATATTAAATTTATTTTTAATATTTATTTATAAGTGTTATAAATTCATTAATAAAATATTTTGAGAATAAAAATTAAATTTAAAATAAAAGATACATAAACTTAAAAGTAAAATAAACCACAACATTGATTTAAAAAATTAAAATTCAATGTGTAATAAAAATATTCAATGGTAATTCAGGGGATTAGAGGTTACGTTATTAATTTATTGTTACAATAATATTAATTATATATGTTAAATAATATTAATTTATTATAAAGTCTATATTAATAAATTAAAAATAATGATTTTATTTTAATTTTATAAATAAAAATAGGCGTAAAAATAAATTATTGTATAAATGTAAATTAATTAATTAATAACTAAATAATTGTGAAATATTCTTTTAAGATACTTTATCACCAAATTTGGTGTAGAATGGTTGGAGTGCAAAAAAATTTGGTATAAAAAGATTATAAGAATATACCCTTTTACACCAAATTTGGTGTAATTGTTGGAGATGACCTAAGAGATTAATAGTACGCAACTTTACTCTTAATTAATAAAGATACTGTTTTTATAAATTGATTCACATGTACAAGCCAATATGTAATTCCACATGGTTTTTTTTTAAGGAGGTTATCAAAAAAAGTTCTAAGAGCTTTTTAAGTATAATGAAGTGTTAGAAATTTTTGAATTCAAATTTTGATAAGGATTCATCAAGTATTTCTAATTGTTAGAAGATAAATTCGTATTATTTAAATTTTAATTGCTAATTAATTAACTAATTTATTTAGAATAAATGAGTGTGCATTTAAGAGAGCTTCTCGGAGATGAAGAAAATATGTACAAGGGTGACCTTCATCTTGAGATCAGCCATGTCGGTAGAGGTACAGTTGAATTGCCATTAAATTGGAGGGTTAGCGTGAGAAGTACAGTGATGGAATGGCCTCTTAAGTCGTATCCGCACCACTAGGATGTTGTTGGGTAATCAAGAAACATATCTAATCCATCATCATATCCATAAATGTCCGATCCGATGTCTGCTTTAATGAGAGTAAGATGTATACCCCACTGAATGCACTTTGATTCGTGTCAATTGGTTAATGTTAAAAGTCAAACTCTTCACATTAAAAATAATTAAGCCTTAAATTCCAATTAACCTGTGATTATATCCTGCAATTTATGTTAGATTAAGTTGTTGTATCTTATGCTTTACTTTGATTTAAAGATCGTACGGTAGAACGAATCGGATTTGTAATAGTTCGTGAAGTGGACTCTACGTTTGATGGGACTCTTCATAGGCATATGTATGAAGTCTAATGAAGAATAAATTCACTCACAAACAGTACCTTAAAACTCTCAAGCTGTAATACTAAAACTACAGGTATTGTATATATTTGCCTGTTAAAGGCACAGTGCTCTTCCTGGTTGTCTTAGTCACCCAACGATAAGACTTCCTTTTCAAGAGATGATGATCACAAAATGATAGTGAAAGTAAAGCATCAGAAGACCATTTTTATTTCCCTTCATCCTTCCCCTAAATGATTAGCTCCTTCTCCTTTTGGGTCTCACCTTTGAGTTGTCTCGGCCAGGCAAGAGCAAGAAACGCACCTATTCAGGGCTTATTCTTGACTTATTTCTATTTTGATTTATTTTATTTTTTACGAGGATTCACTCTTGACACTTATAAAAAGTTAAAATATGACCCTTTTTATTTTACTCAAAATCTATAAAACATTAAAAAGAAGCCTGGTTGTCATTATATTAAAAAAAGAAGAATGAATTTCAATACTTTCTCCCTTACATAATTTCTCTACCAACATCATGATTTTTATTAACCACAATTTTACCTAAGTTCTCGACTTTGTGCAAATGGGTCTCTAATTCAACTGCCAATTATCTTTTGATTTATAATAATAAAAATCACAATCATTATTTTAATTTAATTTTTGTGAAAAAATGATTTAAAAAGCTTTCAATATTTTTTTATTATTTCTAATGGTAGAAGAATAATTTAAATTTATCCTAAGACCTTGTATTGCATCAGCCATGGCAGGCGACCAAGAACAACCAAAGAAAGAATTTTTGAACAAGACAAACTCTACTTATGATTTGAATTAAAACGACAATCTTGGGAATGTGATCGTATAATTATAAAGACAAATTTCTTCGTTGTGTGTTCGAAGAAAATAGATGGAACCATTGAAGAACCAAAAGAAGATTCCTCCGAGTTAAGAGGATTGGTAGACTGTTTTATCCATGTTGGTGTCATGGTTTCTAAATATTATTGAACCTAATTTGCATTTAAACGTATCGTCTAGGGAGAATGCAAAAGACCTTTGTCAAGATATCAAAAAACGTTTTTCCGTTATGAATGGAGCTTAGACTCAGCAATTAAAATTTGATTTGGCCAAGTGTAAGTAGCGTGGCTTGTCTATAGTTGCTCTTACTATGGAAAGATGAAAGCCCTATAGGAGGAGTTGGTGAATTATAAGCAATTCCGATATATAGGTGTGCAGGATGTCAGTGTGATATTGGAGCACAATTATAGAAGCACTGGGAAGAGGAAAGAATGCATCAACTCTTATGGGGTTGGACGATGTGGCCTATGGCACCGTTCGATCCAACTTGCTTGCCATGGATCTATTACTTACGATGAACAAGGTGACCTTGGTTCAAGAAGAAAAGATGTGGATCATCAACCACAGTAAAGAAGAATAAGGGAAGCCAATGGGACTTCCTGTTTAAGTTAGCTTTAAGATGAGGGGACGTGGTGAGGTGAAGGACAAAACATTTGTCTGCTCAAATTGCTACTAAGCGGGTCATGATGTCGCAAATTGTTCAACTAATCGGGTATCCCGACTGGTGGGAGGACCATACTCGAGGCAAAGGAAGAGCAGAAGATTATGGTAGAGGATAACAACATCAACAACATCCTGGTACTAGTGTAGGTCGAGGACAAGGTGGTGTATATGGTACATGCAAATGCTTGAGTAATGACCAGTGGCAAACATTACTTCAGATATTGAACAATTATAAGCCTAGTACAGGCAAGAGAATGACTAAGAAACATAAAGATATTCCTGAGATCATTGCTACAGAAGTATTAAATCATATGACCCTGGAGTTTGGAGAGCCTATATGAATTGATCTCTGAATGTCTCATTGGACTACCTGATGAGCAACATACTACTACAATTAAGGAAGGATCAGTGATACTTGATGGAAAGTTGAAGCTTGAAAATGTCTTTTATTTGCCTCTATTAAATTATGCATCATGGTTGATCGATGAATCAAACCGTATTGTCCAATTCATAATAATTTATAGCCTATACATGATCGTATTTTGAAGATGTTGATTGGTGCGAAAGAACAAAACTTATGAGCATTTTTTGGTATTTGGTTCTTTATGTTATGCACACAATCGGGGGCAAGAAAGGGAATAAATTTATAAGTTGAAGCCATCGTTGTGTCTTTATTGGGTATCCTTAAAGAAAAAAGGTCGGAAATTATATGATCTAAAAAAGGGAGTGTTTTGTTAATCCTATAAGAAGTGATTTTACTGGGGGGATAGATGATCACGATCTTGGGAAAGTTTGGAGTGATATGAGGAATGCACATGTAGATGATATGAGGGAAGAGATTAGAGATGTTACTGATCATGGAGAGAATAGGAATGCTAAAGTCACGGGGTGAATGCGATGAAGGTGAAGGGACTCAAGAGGAAGAAATGGCAACCCAGAATATGCAGATTGGTGAGGAGCAGCATGATAGCTTTGAAATGTAAATAGCAAACATCTTTCCAGATGAAACCACGAAAGGACACAAACAGAATCAAGAC
>JAOQMM010000171.1:579233-592834 GCA_027563515.1 Erythroxylum platyclados | reverse complement strand
TTATATTTCATTCATTAATTAAAATATTGTAATTAATTAATTAATTATAATATAGTTAATTAATTAAAATATAATTACAATAAAATTAATTAAAATAATAATATTAATTAATAAATTAATTACATTATAATTAATTAATTAATAATTAAGATATAATTAATTAAGATACAATTCATTCATTAATTAAAATATTGTAATTAATTAATTAATAACATTATAATTAATTAAATTATAATTAATTAATTAAATTAATTAAAATATTGTAATTAATTGATTAAAATATAGTTAATTAATTAAAATATAATTACAATATAATAAATTTTATTTCTCAATATTTTCTACAAACCAATCACTATCAAAGATAATGGTAATCATTCATTCGTTCTAACCAACCATCATATTTATAATGATTATATTCATTCCCATTTCTCACTATGTTCATTCTCATTCCTATTTCTATTACCTCATTTGAACCAATCACCTCTTAGATTTTTGTGTGGTTGAAACCCGTATTTTTACTACTAAAAACCAGTTCTTAAAATTTCCAAATATGCTTGGCAAGAGGTGGATCGAATTCAGTCCGAGCAACAATGTCGTTTTAGTATTCATGTTTGAGAAAGTTAAATTAAAACGACTTTATTTTTAAGGAGATAGTTTGGTCTATTCAAACTGTCTAAAACGACGTTTTGCGTTTAAGAAAATTAAACCAAAATGACATCTTCTTGAAGGGAGAGTTTGACCTGAGTCCCTTGTGTCCGATTCTGGTCCGAACCTCACGCCAGTTTCAAATCATATTCCTGATTAAAGTACAAAAGGAAACAAGTATTGAGTATCATACCCGTAATTGCAGTAGTTCATATTCTAGAACGAGGACTGAGGCATATTGTTCGGGAGTGTATATTTTGCTTGTGGAGTAGAATTTTGGCTAGAAGTAGTTGTTCAAATAATCATTATCACCCATTGCAACAGAATACAAGCACTTGCTCAGGTGATCTTTACCTGCTGATGAATTTCCATTTGCTAGAACTTCACCAATTCTTGAAACTGTTCTCTGATGATGCTGAAGCTGCGCTTCCATGGCGTATCGAGCACCCTGCAACATTTTTTTTCTTTTTCTTGTTCACAACCCAAGAAAGGAAACTATATTCAATTGCATGAACAAGAAAAGTTCAGGTCTTTTTTTTTTAACCAGGTGTGAGCCTGTTTCTGATCGAATCCCAGAACTTCCTGAAGCATAATTCATACCATTCAGCATGTCTTTATCATCTTTAAGAGCTGCAAATGGCGGAATCGAACTGTTGAATCCAAGTAATTTAGCTGCAAAAACAGGATAAGACTCTTGGAAAAAAAAGTTTGTTCTTGTGTATGAACTGAAAGAAGAACAAGAAAACCTAGGAAATCAGTTCTGTTGCGGCCATTAGAGAACCTTCCGGTGGCTGCTTGAGGAAAATAAATACCATAGGGTAGAAAGTTAGATCTGGCCGTCGTCACAAGGCCATTGCTATTGCATTATCATAATACGAAGCTCCAGTAGCAAGGTACTTGTGGCTTGCCGTAATTTGCAACACAAAAGCTCAGACTTACCATCAGAACAAAACACAACCTAGTCTGCAACGCCATTAACACAAGAAAACTGATAAAGCAAAGCACAGGAAATGGTAAGGAAGAGATGATATATAGAGAAAGGAAGATGCAGGAAATGGAGGAGACTCCATTGCTAGGCCTGACTCGAAGACGGTGCTTTGCATGAGCTATTGTTATCTTTGGTGATCCCCTTGCATGAATCTAAGTTGTGGGATCCTAGGTTTTGACCATTTCTTTTCCATAGTTAGATGTATTGTTCGTGCATAAAATAACATATACTTGCATTCATGGGCGTTGAATGTGTAGTTGTGCAAGGGGATAGGAAGGAGAAAGAAGTACCCTCTAGCAAGTCCTGTGGTCCTAATGACGAAATCAACCAAAGTTGCTGATGGGCCAGTCAGGATTTGGCAGCTCACAATTTGATCAAGTCCAATTAACTTTATTTTAAAAATTTTTAAAATTTTTAAATAATGTCATTTAACTCAAATTAATATCGATTCACATGAAAAATTTCGAGATTCTCGTTAACTTCAGACTATCGAGTTGGACTAGATTATTTTTACTAACCCTAAAATTAATTCACTTACGAACATTTTGATTTAAAAGATTGAAAGTTCAAGTTCTGATAAGAGATACTGTTTTGTTTTAAGAAAAGATGATTAGCGAGAAGTAACAACACATAGAAACTTATAAATATCATTTGAATCAAATTAGTGATTTTAGAGATGATAATGAATTAGGTTAGATTCAAATTGTTTATGAGTCAAGCTTAACGTGACTTTTTTGTGATGTAAGTCTGGCCTCAAGCAATTACTATATTTGTGTGTGGGATGGAAAAAAGAAATAAGTACCCTCGAGTAGGTTAGGTGGTCCTAATGGTGAAATTAACTCATTTAAGAACATTTTAATTTAAAGGATTAAAGATTTAAATTGCAATGAGATAGATTGCAATCCATCTTAATTTTAAAGAGGATGGTTAGTTAGAATTGAAAATACATTGAAATTTATAAACATTATGTGAATCGAGTTCATCATTTTAAAGATGGTAATGAGTTAAGTCAAATTCAAGTTGTTTACGAGTAGGCCTTAACCTAACCTCTCTTTTTTTTTCCTAATTCAAGTTTGACCCAAACCAGGTAAGAATAGTCCCAAACTTAATTTCTTTTCCATAGTTAGATGTATCGTTTTTGCATAAAATAAAATATATTTGCATTCATGGGAGTTGAATGTATAGTTGTGCAAGGGATAGGAAGGAGAAAGAAGTGGCCTCTAGTAGGTCGGGTGGTCCTAATGATGAAATCAACCGAGGTTTGTAATGAATCAGGTTGGATTCAACAGTCCCCAACTTGATCAGGTCTTATTAAATTTATTTTTAAAAATTTTAAAAATTAAAAATAACATCGTTTTATTTGAAATAATATCATTTCACATAAAAATTTTAAAATTTGCATTGATTTCATGTCAGATCGAGTCAGACTAGGCTATTTTACAGACTAGGCTATTTTTGTTAACCCTAAAATCAACTCACTTACTAATATTTTGATTTAAAAGATTAAAAGTTTAAGTTGCAATAAGAGATTGTAATTTATTTTAAAAGGAACATGATTATCTAGAAGTAAAAATACATAAAATCTCATAAATATCATCTGAATCAAATTAGTTATTTTAAAGATGATAATAAGTTAGGTTAGATTTAAACTGCTTATAAGTCAAGCCTGACGTGACCTTTTTTTCAGCTTAAGTCCCACCCAAAGTAATTACTATTTTTGCAAGGGGTAGAAAAAGAAATAAGTACCCTCATGTAGGTTAGGTGGTCCTAATGGTGAATTAACTCATTTAGGTGTAAACTACAATGAAAGAGATTAAAATTGATCTAAAGTTTAAAGAGGATGGTTAGTTAGAAATGAAAATAAATTGAAACTTTAAAACATTATATGAATCTAAGTTCATTATTTTAAAGATGACAATATGTTAAGTTAGGTTCGAGTTGTTTATGAGTTGGGCTTGACCTAACCTTTCCTTTTCCTAATTCAAGTCTGACCTAAGATAGCCCTAAACCTAATTGAACCAAAGCCAAGTAACATTGTTTTGTTATAATTGACCAAATCAATATTGTTTTGATCAACGAGTTAAGTAACTTATTGACTAAATTAACCTAATTTTGATAGAACTAGTGCAAATTGGTATTGACTAAATTGATCTAGTACCTCATACTTGACTAGATATGATTTGTTACATTTTTATTTTTGTCACTATAACTTTAATATTGTTAATTTATTAAATCACTTATTTTTAAAATGTGATTCAACAAAAAAAGAAGCAATATATGAAAGTCCCATTAATACTCAATCTAATTGAATTTAAATTTTTCATATCAATTTTTAATTTAATTGAGCTCAAACTTTTTGAATTAGTATGATCAAATTCAAATTTGAGTTAACTTTTTTGATACATCATCAAATTGTAAATAAGTCTTGAACCTATAAATAAAATTTAATTTCAAAATTAAGCTTTTCGAACCTAACTCAACTCATTATTATCCTTATTATTGCTTGTTTTGTCTTTCTTCTAACCATGATGATTCTCAAAAGTTGCTTTGCGAAAAAAAAAAACTTTCTGCAAAATTCTTTCTTAACTACAATGAATGCATTGAGTTCTTGTGGTTCATGTTACCAGTATACTTCTGTACACTAAAAGCCAATCAAGTAGTAATTTTCTTTAGTCAAATCCCTACCCATAAAAGTGTCGAGTGAAAGAGAAGAAAAGTTATATATGTATATATAAAAAAGGCATCTTCCTTTTCTCAAGTTTGCCTATTTACAACAACAAAAGACATGATGACATGAAAATGATCTTGCCTTCTCACATTTTACCCTTCCCTCTTTGGAACTTGCTATTACATTTCCTTCGATCATTTGACCTATTGGTCAATATTGACTTATAAATAAGGGATAATGTCTTTGTTAAACAAGAAGTTTTTATATAAAAAAGATATAATTCCTTTGGCCAAGATTATATTCTAATTTATTCAAAATTCTTATATTTAAGGATTGTTATAAATATTTAAAAAGATAATGATCATAAATGTTTTATATATTCATATTTCAGCTTTGAAGTTCGACAATATCTTTTTTTTTAATTAATTTGGATAGTCAAACAATATACATGTTGAGTTTGATAATATCTTTTTCAAAATTTTAAATATAAATTAGTTTAAAAATAGAAATTGAATTAAATATTTAGTAAATTATTTTAATTTTAAATAAAATTTTAAAAAATATTTATTTATAAAATAATATAAATATATTACAAATTAAATGTTTAATTCAAAAAATTAAATATATTTTGAATAAATAAATATTACTCTATAAATAAAATTTTGCATATTTCTCACTTATTTAATTTTAAATTTAATAAAATATGAAAAACTTATCAATAATATTTAAGAATAAATATTATTAAAATAAAAATAATTAATTTCTAACTTTATTTATTAAAATAAAAATAATTATTTTCTACCTTTTATTTAGTATTTATTATTACTAGTGATAAAAATATGATTAGTTTGATATTAGTGATAAAATATCAGAAAAAAATTACAAAAAATGGAAACTAAAAAAAGTTACATTTTTATGATTGGAACCAAAGAAGTAGCACTCACTAAAAGCATCCTAAGCTTCTAATGATGATAAGTTATATAAAAATATAAAAAGGAAGCATTGGGGATAGGAAAGTCAATATACAGGTTGGCATCAGTCAAACTCAGCTTTAACATGCAAAAGGCGCGGAAACCCAACTCTGTGTTTTGAGAGGCAGTTTTAGTTTGTGTAAAATGACCAAAAAGCCACCAAAAGTATTTTATTTCTCTAAAACAACAAATAATAGAACGAGTAAATGCCAATATAATTATGTTCTTTAAGCAAATTTTTTTAACTATTTAAAAAAATTATGTCAATTTCTCAAGATCAATATAATTTTAATCATAATGAAGATAAAAAAATTGCTATTTTATAAGATAAATTAGGCTAGTTACTCAATATTGAAGTATTTATTTTTATTAGAAAATGTTAAATTATTAAAATTAAAGATAATACAAACACATATTTTAATTATTTTTAAAATAAAATTATACTCATTATATAATATAGTTCTATCCGCTCCATTTTATAATGATATAAACTTATTTGAAATTAATACTCATTGTTTTGTAATTTAATTTTTAAAATTGATTGATTAGCTAATTTAAATATCACTATTTAAATAAATATATATATAATTTCTCTGTTCCACTAACTTCTTTATTCTTCATGTTCTAATTGTATAAAATGGGCTTAACAGTTCAAAAAATAAGGAACTTCTTATGACAAGGTAAAGAAATAAAAAGCAAGCAGCATCAGCCATGCCATCTGCAACCACGACTGGTCCTGATACCTGCCCAGCCCTATAAAATCACTACAAATGCGTCAATAAATGTGCAGTAGTCCTTAAATGTTACTTGGGATGAATCAACTGCCAAGCACTGCACTTCCAATTTCCAGAAATCGGCCGTAAACAAGCAATCATTTACGTTACAAATATTAAGCCCAAGACCTAACAAGTCAAAAGTTTAATACAAATTAGTCACTAATTAGAGGATTGCATTAGTTATTAGCTGATTTTATTAGCGATTAGTTAACAACAGATTAATATATCTGATTTGACCAGCGGATAACATTAACAGTTTATTTAATGACGTTTGATAAAATTATCTGTTTAGTATTAGTTGTTTATATGTAAAATGACTTATGAGCGTATGACTTAAAAAAATATTTACAAAGACATGAGTCTTAAGAATTTAGAAAGAGCAAAAGAAGTCAACACCATCATTTTCTCCAATATCTTTCATCGAGCCTTAAGAACACCAAAAGTCTTTTCAATACAACTTCTCAATGACAAATGAGTTCAATCAAAAACTTGTCAAAATCCTCTTGGATTAGAAAGGGCCAACTGAAGAACTCGAGAGATTATTAAAATACCACTAAAAATAAGCTTGGGAATGGGTTTAGTCTGATCACACCAGGAGTTTTTCTCAAATGCAGCACCAACGAGTTTAGTATGAAATCGAGTATGTAAAAATGATATCGATTTAATTTCTAATTTAAAGAAATATAAATTTTTTGTTATTTTAATTTTAATTTCTTAATTTTAAAAACTGAAACCATATATTTTTAATATATTAAATTAAAATTATTTTTTAAAGATTGTTTATATTAATCTTTAAAATTTTAAACTTAGATAAAAATAAGTAATTTAAATTTGACTTATTAATTTTAGATTATTGAATTGAATTAAATACAATATAATTGACATAAAAGGGACCTAAATATTGGGTCTATACAAAAGTAATTAATGTAACATAATTAGAGATAATAAATTCAAAAGTATTTAATTTTTGAAAATTTTAATTTAATGACTAAAATTTCAAAATTTGTATAAATTAAGTCAAATTTATATCTCTACCTCTATCTCTATCTCTTTGAATAATTTTTAATAACTTTTGGATATAATAGTCTTTTAATCCTTTAATTTCTCAGTCGTAGGAGAAAAATGCTCTTTATAGTAGTATTTTCAAAATCAACGGATTAAGTTTAATTTGTTAACTCAATCAGTTAATTACCAAACATAATTATCAACGGTTTCATACGATCAAACAGCTAAAACCTTTCAATCCGCTAAAAAATTATTGATAGGTCATTTACCAAACAAGACTTTTATCCATCAAATCATACTTCCTTGGAAAACAATTGATGTTAGAGATAATCCTAATGACTAGGTTCAAGCCCAATATCATGCCTACAATCAAGCAAACTGATTTGCTAAATATCTCAGAGGACGTTACTGTTGTTAATAATGTAAACATTATCTTGACCTAAAATAGTCTAAATTAGTTGCATAGTATAGAATTTCCTAAGTTTACGTTGACCATATATTCTCATAGCCTTGTATATAAATTACTGTATCTCATTCACCAAAAGTACTACACAGAAATTATTCTTCTTAACTTTATATGGTATCAGAGACTCGATCCCTTTCTTATTTCTCCTCGGCTCTTCACAGTTGAGTTGATTTTTTCTTCTACTCTTTTACTTCTTCTATCAGTCTTCTCCATGGCTCCTAATGATTCTCAACACATCCCTAACAATGCCGAACCCACTAAGCCCATCATCCTCGTCTCTCTCAATAATACTCTCAAGCTTACTTCCTCCAACTATTTGTCATGGAAAACTCAACTTAAGGCTACTCTTATCGGGTACGATCTTCTTAAGTTTATTGACAGATCCTATCTCGCCCCTCTCATGACTATCACCCAAGATGATGCATCTATTCCAAACCCAGCCTAACAAACTTGGCTACGTTAGGATAAGTTGATATTTGGTGCACTTGTTGGCACCCTTTCCCCCTCTCTTGTTCTCCTTTTATCTCAAGCCAAAACAACTCAACAAGTATGGGAAACCTTAGCCAAAACCTATGCCAATCCCTCACGAGGCCATCTTAAACAAATTAAGGATCATCTCCACAATATCACTAAGGGAAACAGCTCTATTACTGAATATATGCAAGAGATTAAGGGGATTGTTGATCAACTTGCTTCTCTTGGTCGATCTCTCGATCATAAGGACATCATTGACAAAGTTCTTGATCAACTTAATGATCCTGACTGTAATGTTGCAGTCCATGCAATCCACAGTCATCATATCGTCGAAACGGGTCTATCTCTTCTTTCCCATGCATCCATGCCCATCAATCAAGCAAACTAATTTGCTAAATATCTCATAGGACGTTACTGTTGTTAATATTGTAAATATTATCTTTACCTAAAATAGTGTAAATTAGTTGCATAGGATAGAATTTCCTAAGTTTACGTTGACCATATATTCTCATAGCCTTGTATATATATTACTGTATCTCATTCACCAAAAGTAATACATAGAAATTATTCTTCTTAACTTTATAGTTGAAACCATCATAAAGAAGAGGAAAGTACAAATGTAAGATGAACAAATTAATCAAACCATTTAGGGGTTATGAAAATTTACTTTGGAAATAAATGTATGGTTTTCAAATTTCCTGAAAATCAAAAGGAAAGTAAGACGACAGACTGACGAAATGTTAAAAAATGGTTGGACGCTTGACAATTTCTTAAACTAATATTTTACAAGTTTAACAAGTAAATAACTTAGATTCAAATGACAGAATTCATCCACCTAATGTTTTACAAGTTTATCGTATCTCTATTCTAAAAAAGCTTTACTTTAAATCTTTTAAATGAAATGAGTTTCAAAATTTTTACATAGTTATTTATAATTAGATACGTATAACTTAGCATATTAAGTTCAAAATTTTTAAAATTAACTTTCTAAAAGTAACTCTACAAATCAAGTTTAATTTTACAAAATTTAATAGTCAAATACAAATTATATAAAAATTTAGAAAATATGATGTGTTATCTATCATCTTAATTTTAATAAATAGAGTTATTGAATCAAATTTTGAAACATTTTAATTTAAATTATAATAAGGATTAAATTTTAATTACATAAAAATTGAGAAATCATTTTATAATTTTTAAAATATTATTCTAAAATAGTATCTGGTACTAATGAGTATAATTATTATATTTTACCAGTACTAAATTGGTAGAAGTTGTATTCAAAATTTTGATTATTTAATATTAATTACTAATAAAAATAGAATTAATATTAATTTAATTATTTAAGTAGTTATTAATGCTAAATTCTTTAAAAAAGACCTTCACTAGGTATGGTAATAGACTGATCTGAGTTGGATTTGCTACCCAACTCAGGTCTAAACTACTAAGGTGATGTTATTTTGAATAAACTTTTGAAATAATCTCATTTTTGGAATTTCAACTAAAACAATTTTATTTTGGGATGGGTTGGGCGTAGGGATAGCAAAATTGGCCTGGCTCGTCCCGCTCCGGGTCGCGTTTGGCTCGGATTGGGTTGGCTGGCCTGGCCCGGATCGTGACCCGCCTTTAATGTATAAAACGACGTCGTTTTAACAATTAAAAAAAATAACATAGACGCTTGGCCTACCCTGTGGCCCATGGGCCATGGGCCGATTATGGGCCGCGTTAGCCCATGAGCAGGCCGACCCAGCCCAGTCTGTTGTCATCCCTAGTCGGGCGTTTGACCCTTTTGGTCTTGAGCCGATTCCCAAGTCTGAGGTTAATCTGAATTAAGTATGATAAACTTGAGTTTGGTTTATTAACTCTTGTCCAGCTGAACCTTGGAACACATCTATCCTACGTTACCCTCACATAAGTTATAACTTTTAAAAGATAAATTATATAATATAAGACAAAATTTAATTATATAAAATTTTAAATTTTATTTTATAATTTTAAAAATGATCTAAAATGGGATTCCATAATATCTAAAATAAATATTAAAAAGTGAAAGTATTAGAACTCACTTTTTAATACTTTCACATTATTAAAAAGTGAAAGTAAACTTTAATGAAAACAACAAGACTTTTGATCAATTATTTTTCATAGTTGGCATCAAATCAACTTTAAATCAACCATAGCATGCAAACCAGACATTGGCCCTTTTATCTTTCACGTCCACATTTTCTTTTTCTTTAGGTAGATGGGACCTTTTCCAAGCAAGATAAGTTCATCATTTTGAGGAGATTCTTTTTATGCATGGTCATACATATGCATTAATCTATCATATTATGTACAAAAATTAGAGAATTGGGGTTTTAAAAATAAATCTATAGATGAAGTTTAATTTTAAGCAAGTCCAATAAATTTAAAGATGGAATTTGAATTATATAAAATTTTGTAAACTTTCAACTTAAGAAGATATATTTAAAATAACTTTAAATTGCTTTAATTTTTAATTATCCTTTAACATCTTAATTTTTGATGATTATTATTTTGTATCCATTATTATAATAAAATATATTCAATAATGAATATTTTTATGTTTTATATAATTATTTTAAAAAGATACTGATTTGTTATTCTAAAATTTTCAAAATAGGTTGAATTTAAACTTAAAAGATATTTATTTTCTAATTAGATTCAGTATAAATTTAAAGTTATTAAAGAAATTTAGGCTAAAATTTAGTTATAATCAATTTAATAAGTCTAACAGTCATAATTATTATTTTTTAATTTTAATATTTATGTTTAATTTATTTTTCAAAAATTGCCTATTTATTTGTCAAACATCTATATGTTTAAGTATATAACATACACATTAATTTAGGTATAATAAACAAAAGAAATAAAATAGAGGAGTAAAAAATGAAATAAACTAGATTAAAATACAGATTAATCTAGTTTTTAATTTTTATTTAAATTTTAATTAATTTATTAATTAAAATTTTGCTTCTAATTTATTTATATTTTTATAACATATGGAGTGATTTTAGTTTTATAATCTAATTTTATTATTAAATAAATAAAAAATATTTGACTCTTTAATATTAATTACTAATAAAAATAGAATTAATATTAATTTAATTATTTAAGTTGTTGTTAATGTTAAAGTCTATGAAGCCACCTTCAGTAGGTATGGTAACGGATGACTCTCAGTCGGATTCGCAGCCCAACTGGAGCCTAAACTACCAAAACGAGTTTATATTCAATAAACTTCTTAAAATAATATCATTTTGGGAAATTTAACTAAAACGATTTTATTTTGAGATGGGTCGGGTCGTTTGGACCTTTTGGTCTTTAATCGATTCCCTAAGTCTGAGGTCAGCCTGAACTTGAACGCATCTATCCTAGATAACCTTCACATAAGCTATACCTTTAAAAGTGTTTTTAAAAAATTACAAAATGACGTCGTTTTTGTCGTTTTGGTTAAGCCACGGGCCGGAAACAATTGAACAATTTTGGCCCATGACTCGGTCAAATCGAGCCAAAATCGGGCAAAGTCAAGCAGGCCAAGTCAAAATTGATATCCCTAAAATTTATAAGAAGAAAAAGTAGAAACAAAAACGTATGAAAATCTGTTGCCAAAAATTAAAAAAACATCTTTTTTACGTTTCTGTAAAGTTGTTGTAGTTTCTTTTATTTTTGAAAACAGGAAATAAAAACAATATTCAACCAAACGCGTTTTAAAGATTTGTTTCTTTTTTTATGAAAACCACAACAAAAAACAGGAAACAAAAATGGAAACAAACAGCCCCTTAACTTCTTTTCCATAGTTAGATGTATCGTTTTTGCATAAAATAACATATACTTGCATTCATGGGAGTTGCATGTATAGTTTTGTAAGGGATACGAAGGAGAAAGAAGTGCCCTCTAGTAGGTTGGGTGGTCCTAACAATGAAATCAACCAAGGTTTGTAATGAGTCAGGTTGGATTCGACAGTCCGCAACTTGATCAGGTCCAATTAAATTTATTTTTAAAAATTTTAAAAATTAAAAATAACATGTTTTACTTAAAATAATATCATTTCACATAAAAATTTTTAAGATTTGCATTAATTTCATGTCAGATCGAGTCAGATTAGGCTATTTTTGCTAATCCTAAAATCAACTCACTTACGAATATTTTGATTTAAAAGATTAAAAGTTTAAGTTGCAATAAGAGATTTTAATTTATTTTAAAAGGAAGATGATTATCTAGAAGTAAAAATACATAAAATCTCGTAACTATCATTTGAATCAAATTAGTTATTTTAGAGATGATAATGAGTTAGTTTAGATTTAAATCGCTTATAAGTCAAGCCTAACGTGGCCTTTTCTTTTAGCTTAAGTCCCACCCAAAGTATTTACTATTTTTGCAGGGGGTAGAAAAAAGAAATAAGTACCCTCATGTAGGTTAGGTGGTCCTAATGTGAATCAACTCATTTAGGAACATTTCAATTTACAGGATTAAAGGTGTAAATTACAATGAGAGAGATTACAATTGATCTAAAGTTTAAAAAGGATGGTTAGTTAGAAATGAAAATGGATTGAAACTTTAAACATTTTATGAATCGAGTTCATTATTTTAAAGATGACAATATGTGAAGTTAGATTCGAGTTGTTTATGAGTCGGGTTTAACCTAACATTTTCTCCTCCTAATTCAAGTCCAACCTAAACCAGGTAAGGATAATCCTAAACCTAATTGAATCAAAGCCAAGTAACATTGTTTTGTTATAATTGATCAATGATCAAAGAGTTAAGTAACTTAATTAACTAAATTAACCTAATTTTGATAGAACCAGCTAGCGCAAATTAGTATTGACTAAATTGATCTACTACCTCATACTTGAGCTATACTCAAAACTAGATATGATTTGTTTTATTTTTATTTTTGTCACTATAACTTTAATATTGTTAATTTATTAAATCACTTATTTTAAAAATGTGATTCAACAAAAAAAAAGAAGCAATATATGAAATTCCAATTAATAGTCAATCTAATCGAATTTAAATTTTTCAAATCGATTTTCAATTGAATTGAGCTCAAACTTTTTGAATTAGTCTGATTAAATTCAAGTTTGAGTTCACTTTTTTTATACATATCAAATTGTAAATTAGTCTTGAATCTATAAATAAAATACAATTTTAAAATTAAGCTTTTTGAATCCAACCCAACTCATTATTATCCTTACTATTGCTTGTTTTGTCTTTCTTCTAACCATGATGATTCTCAAAAGTTGCTTTCTAAAAAAAAAAGCAAACTTTGTGCAAAATTCTTTCTTAGCTACAATGAATGGAGTGAGTTCTTGTGGTTCATGTTATCAATATACTTCTGTATACTAGAAGCCAATCAAGTAGTAATTTTGTTTAGTCAAATCCCTACCGATAAAAGTGTAGAGTGAAAGGGAAGAAAAGTTACATATGTATATATAAAAAAAGCATCTTCCTTTTCTCAAGTTTGCCTATTTACAACAACCAAAGACATATGATGACATGAAAATGATCTTGCCTTCTCACATTTTACCCTTTCCTCTTTGGAACTTGCTATTACATTTCCTTCAATCATTTGACCTATTGGTCAATATTG
>JAOQMM010000171.1:554700-579133 GCA_027563515.1 Erythroxylum platyclados | reverse complement strand
CATTATCATAATACGAAGCTCCAAAGATGAAGTAGCAAGGTACTTGTGGTTTGCCATAACTTGCAACACAAAAGCTCAGACTTACCACCAGAACATAACACAACCTATTCTGCAACGCCATTAACACGAGAAAACTGATAAAGCAAAGCACAGGAAATGGTAAGGAAGAGACGATATATAGAGAAAGAAAGACGCAGGAAGTGGAGGAGACTCCATTTTTAGGCCTGACTCGAGGTTGGTGCTTTGCATGAGCTATTGTTATCTTTGGTGATCCACTTGCATGCATCTAAGTTGTAGGATCCTAGGTTTTGACCATTTCTTTTCCATAGTTAGATTTATTGTTTGTGCATAAAATAACATATACTTGCATTCGTATGGGCGTTGAAATGTATAGTTTGCAGGGGGATAGGAAGGAGAAAGAAGTACCCAGTCAGGTGGTCCTAATGACGAAATCAACCTAACGAACCAGGCCGGATTAGGCAGCTCGCAATTTGGTTAACTCGAATTAAATTTATTTTTAAAAATTTTAAAAATTTAAAATAATGTCATTTAATTTAAAATAATACCAATTCATGTAAAAAATTTTGAGATTTGCATTAACTTCAAATCATATCAAGTCGGACTAATTATTTTTATTAACCCTAAAATCAACTCATTTATAGACATTTTGATTTAAAAGATAAAAAGATCATGTTGTGAATAGAGAGATTGTAATTCATTTTTAAAAAAAAGATAATTAGCTAGAAGTAAAAACACATAGAAACTTATAAATATCATTTAAATCAAATTAGTGGTTTTAGAGATGATAATGAATTAGGTTAGATTCAAATTGTTTATGAGTCAAGCTTAACATGACTTTTTTGTGAATTATGTCTGACCGAAGCAATTACTATTTTTGTGTGTGGAGTGCAAAAAAGAAATAAGTACCCTCAAGTAGGTTAGGTGGTCCTAATGGTGAAATTAACTCATTTAAGAATATTTTAATTTAAAGGATTAAAGGTTTAAATTGCAATGACAGAGATTGCAATTCATGAGTTAATGATTAGTTAGAATTAAAAATAGATTAAAACTTAAAAACATTATATGAATCAAGTTCTTTATTTTAAAGATGACAGTATGTTAAGTCAAATTCAAGTTGTTTATGAATCGGCTTGAGTTAACATTTTCTTTACCTAAATGAAGTCCAACTCAAACCAGGTAAGGATAATCCTAAACTAACTGAAAACCAAGTAATGTTGTTTTGTCATAATTGACCAAAGCAATGTCGTATTAATCGATGAGTTAAATTAATGTGATTTTGATACAATCATCTCAAATTGGTATAAAACTAGATTGATCTAGTTACTCTACTTAAACTATACTTAAAATTATATTTGATTTGTTTTTTGTTGCTATAACTTTAAATTGTTAATTTATTAAATTATTTATTTTAAAACTGATTAAACAAAAAAAGAAACAACGTACGAAAGTTTAATTAATACTCAATCTAATCGAATTTAGAGTTTTTGAATCAATTTTTAATTTAATTGAGCTCAAACTTTTTAAATCAGTCTAAAATCTACCAAATTCAAGTTTGATTTCTCTTTCTTTTATCAATCATAAGTTAGAATTAAACCTATAAATT
The DNA here is from genome assembly GCA_027563515.1 of Erythroxylum platyclados. NCBI lineage: Eukaryota > Viridiplantae > Streptophyta > Magnoliopsida > Malpighiales > Erythroxylaceae > Erythroxylum > Erythroxylum platyclados. Next base: position 577,509 of record JAOQMM010000171.1, on the reverse strand, counting down.
AAATTTAAGTTTGCTTTTTGAATATGACTCAACTCATTATTATTCTTGTTAGTGCTTGTCTTGTCTTCTTGGATTCTCAAAAGTTGCTTTCTAGAAAACAAAACAAAAGAATCAAACTTTATGCAAAATCCTTTCTCAACTACAATGAATGCATTGAGTTCTTGGGGTTCATGTTACCAATATACTTCTATACACTAAAAGCGAATCAAATAGTAATTTTGTTTAGTCAAATCCCTAACCATAAAAAGTGTAGAGTGAAAGAGAAGAAAAGTTATTAAAAAAAAAGACATCTTCCTTTTCTCAAATTTGTCTATTTACAACAACACAAGACATGAAAATGATCTGGTCTTCTCACATTTTACTCTTTTCTCGATGGATTTTGCTGTTACATTTCCTTCAATCATTTGATCTGTTAGTCAATATTGACTCATAAAAAAGGATAGCGTTAGGGGTGATAAGAGGGTCCGATTTGGTCGCATAAGGACCAACTATCCATAACAAAATGACGTCTTTTTGTTAAAAATGACATTGTTTTGTACTATTAATTTTTAAAAAAAAAATGTTCAGGCTGAGTTGAGCAGCCTATAGTCCTGTCGGGCTCTAGCTTGGGCTGAAACAGCCATAAGTCAAATCTGGTCCCGGCGCCTCTTGCCTAATTGGGCTCAGGCTAAGGCTAGGCTTGAACTTGGGTTGGACCATCGGCAAGTTCAACTTATTGTCATCCCTAATATGTCTCTGTGAAATAAGAAATTTTTTTTAAATCTTAATTTCTTTGGCCATGAATTGGATGCCACTTATGAGACCAAGATTATATTATAATTTATTCAAAATGCTTAATTTAAGGATTGTTACAAATATTTAAAAAGATAAATGATCATAAATGTCTTATTTATACATATTTCAGCTTTGAAGTTTGACAATATCTCTTTTAAAAATTAATTTGGATAGTTAAACAATGTACATTCGTCCATCAACACAAGTTTGATGATATCTTTTCCAAAATTTTAAATAAATTTAGGTTAAAAATAAAATTTGAATTCAATAATTATTTAATAAATTATTTTAATTTAAAATACACAAATTTTAAAATTTTTAAAAATATTTATTTATAAAGTAGTATAAACATAACACAAATTAAATATTTAATTCTATATTATAATATTAATTATAAAAATTAAACATATTTTGAATCAATAAATGTTACTCTATAAACAAAATTTTGCATATTTCTCACTTAATTTAACAAAATATGACGAAAATTATCATTCATATTTAAGAATAAATATTATTAAAATAATATTTAGTACTTAATGATTATAATGATAAAAATATGATTAGTTCGATATTAGTAATAAAATATCAGAAAAAATTGCAAATAATTTAAACTGAAAAAAAGTTTACAGTTTTATGGCTGGAACCAAATAAATAGTCCTGACTAAAAGCATCCTAAGCTTCTAATGATGATAAGTTATATAAAATATGAAAAGCAAGCATTGGGGATAGGAAAGTCAATATAGAGCTGAGTCAAACTCAGCTTTAACATGCACAAGGCGCGGAAACCAAACTCTGTGCTTTGCACGGCAGTTTTAGTTTGTGTAAAATGACCAAAAAGCCACCAAAAGTATGTTATTTAAACAAAATTTTAACTATTTTTAAAAATAAATTATACTAATTTCGCAAGATAAATATAATTTTAAATATATTGAAGATAAAATAATTGTTATTTTATAAGATAAATTAAATTAATTACTCAAGATTGAAAGTATTTATTTATTTTTCATTAGGAAAATGTTAAATTATTAAAATAAAAGATAATATAAACACATTTTTAAAATTATTTTAAAAATAAAATTATACTAATTATATAATATAATTTTATCCTCTCCATTTTACAATGATATAAACTTATTTGAAATTATTATTCATTGTTTTGTAATTTAATTTTTAAACTTGATTGATTCAATTAGTCAACTTAGGTCTGTCTTGTTAAATTTAGGTCGAGCTGGATAGGAGGCGCTAACTCGAGTTTATTTGTTATCTCTAATTATACATTTTATTATGTTATATAATGAAAATTGTTTAAACAATTAGAAAATTTCACAAATTGAAATAGAGAGAATTAGATATAAAGAACTAAATTAGCTTACAAATTTTATATTTAACAAAATCTTAAATCTTAATCATTAAACCCTAATGTCCTTCTCTGTTTGGTCATTTGGTAATTTGCCTTTTCACAATAAATTGATTTAAATATTTTCTCTGTCTGTTTCTGCATACATTTGTACGTAAAACTCGAAAAAGAAAGTGGGCATTGGGGGTTTCTGACAATATTCTCTGCATGATGTCTCGTCTTCACTATTCTTACCTCGTATCTCGTGCGACTCTCTCAAATCTTTAAACTAATATATACCCACTTCTTAATCTTTCTTATTAGTAGAAGATCACACAGACCCAGATAGGAAATGATGTAATATAAATGAATCAAGTCTAATGGCGACCCCCCTCAAAGAGATCTGTTCTTTTTCGGTTTTTTGTTTATTGGAAGGTGGAGGACGACTGTTTTCTTGGGTTTTGGGTTTTATTTATGGGTTCTTTCTCATTTTCAGAAGGAAGAGGAAACGTGAGTGAGAGAAGAAGATAGAGAGAGAGAAAGAGTGAGAGAGAGAGGGAGGAGGGAGGGCCTGATCTTTCTTTTTTAGCTAAAATAAATCAGAATTGATTATAGCTTTGAAAGGTGAAAATGGGTTTTGTATGTAAGTGGAATTATAGCAATTTATTGCTCACATTTAATGGCTTTTTAATGTTTCCAATACTGTTGTCGCTTTTAACTGTGCTAACTTTCTCTTTCTGTCTTCTCTCATTTGCAGGGTGGTGCATTTCTCTTCTTGTCACTTACTGCCATTTCTTTACTAAAGAAAAGAACCCTAGTCTAGTCTCTTTTGGTTTTTAACTTTACGAGTTCCTAACATTCCTCAGAAGTAGCTTCTCTCTCAGATGTGATAGGTTTTGTGTGTGATCACAAGCAAAGATTTGTGCTTTGAGGCTGTACGTTTGAAAAGATGAAGTTCCTTTTGAGTAGATGGTTTTGAAGGGCTTAGTCACTTGCTCCTGTATCTGATCTTAAACTGCCATTTTATGTTTTGGTGTTCATAGAGTAGTGCTGCTAAGCGTGTGGTTTCTGAGTGATGAAATTGTTAAGAGAAGAGTTGAATAGGTAGTAAAGGTTCTGCTTTGATTGGTATTCAGGGGGTTCATAGCGATTTGTGGTGTAAGGATGTGGAGTGATATGCTTTTTGAGCATCGTTTGAGTACATCTGTGTTGGTTGCTTCATTCAGTCAAAGTTTTGATGATTTACTCCATGCTTTTGAAGCTTTAAGAGCAGCAGTTTCGTGAATGTCCTTGGTCTGTGTCTAGTGTGACTAGGTAAAGCAGAGAAGTGATGTTAAAGCGAGCTTCTTTTTAGTGTAGAAACAGTGGATTTGGGATTTAATTAGTTTCTTTGGCTCGGAAATTCGAGCCATCTCGTTGATCTACGAGGATTCTAAGAGATTCTGCTTTGACCATTTTGACTTAAGAGATTTAATCCTGGTCCCCCCACCAAGATTCGGTGAACAAAATCTCGTCTTTGAACATTTGCTGTTCTCTTCTCCGTTTTCCCGGTTGAGGTTGTTTCAAGAGGAACATTGTGTTAAAGATGGATTTTTTCAAAGTGAAGAAGTTCAGGAAAGCTCGTAAGCCAGACCCAGAAAAGGATTTAGAAGATAAGCCAGTGCCACAACCAGAGGAACCAAAGAATGATAACGGTGGGAATGGTGACAATGTGAGTAGTAAATCAGTTAATACGGATCCCCTAGCCGAAGCTGAAGATGACGATGATGACTTTATAACCAACGAGGTGAAGAGGAGGTTGAAAGAGCTGAGAAGGAACAGTTTCATGGCGTTGATACCCGAAGAAGACTCGTGCGAAGAGGAAGATGATGAGGAGGAAGGTGAAGGAGAGACGAGCTCTAATGAGTGGAGGGATGTTGAAGCAGAGGGAAGACAATGGTGGGGTGGGTTTGATACTGTGTATGAAAAATACTGCGAGAGGATGCTGTTCTTTGATCGAATGATTGTGCAACAACTCATGGAAAATGGTAAGTTCGACAGGGTTGGATCCAGTTTCTTGTTCCTTCGCATCAAATAGTTGTGAAATATATGAAGATTCAGATTGCTTTTGGCTATCTCTTCTTGTAAGATTTATTGTCTGGGACTCTTCCAAAGCCATTTCTTTGTCAAAATCAATACTTTCTGCATATTTGATCGATGGAAAATGCTTCGATTCTTTGCTGAACTAGTTGATAGTACCTCTTCAGAATCATCTGAGGCTATTGCTTTTATGTTTATTAATGATAATTTACTAGTTATTATTTGTTGCCAAGTTGTAATTTCTGGGTTCATTTAGACATTAACATATATGTGAAACCTTTTCAAGAACTAAAGAGTTAGATTGTGCAGTTCTAACATTTGGTTTGGAATTGCAAATGTTGGTGGATAGTTATACATATCTGGAAGTGCAATCTGACATTTATACGGTTCTAATGTTTCCATTTGTTGCTTAATTTGAACAAAAAGAAGAAAACTGTACCAGTATCTTGACTAACATTATGATGTAATTGTTTGAGATTCGACATACTACCAAACTGTGGCCAATTGATGATATGCTAAATCACTACAGCATTATGATTTTGTTTGTGGTCTAGTTAAGGGAGTGATGATTTTGGTTGAGTCAACCTCTTTGTTTGTGGTCGATAGGAGTCCCTCAGATATGATACAAAATGGATCTTGTTCTATCCCTGATCAGAGATTTCTGGATGAAAAATTTGAATTGGAGTTTGTAAGGGGAAGGAGAAGGAGTCCTCAATTTGCCACAGGTTAGGTTTGAGCTAGAGCCTTTTGTGATAATTCGATACTGGATGGTATATAGACATAATGGTCTAGGAAAAGCAGACTACAGATGAAGTTGGATTAGGCTTATTGGATATGCTGAATTTGGCAATCCACATAAAGGCCACTTCGTTTCTACTGAGAAGGAGTCTCTTCCAGTTTATTGGATTTTAGTTGTCCAGCTCCTATGTCAGGAATCTACTAAATGTAAATGTAGCCTGATAGAAAATAACAACAAACTTTTTCCTACTCTTAAGATTTTCTTTTCCAGGTTTTCATTATAACTGCAATACTTAAAGTGCCTGATACTGTTTTACAGGTTGCCATGCTCCTCCAACTCCATCACCAAGATCTGCATCCAAGAAGTTAGCATCACCATTCCGCTGCCTTTCTTTGAAAAGGATGGAAGAACTTGGAGATGAAACTGAGCACTTGCAGCAGCCCCAGAACGAGCCATATCAAGATCTTGAAACTGCATATGTAGCTCATGCTTGTTTAACCTGGGAGGCACTTCACTGTCAGTATACAGATATGTGTCAGAAAATTTCATGCCAACCCGATAATCGAACCTGTTACAATCAAAGTGCTGAGCAGTGTCAACAATTCCAAGTGTTATTGCAGAGATTTATTGAAAATGAGCCTTTTGAGCTAGGTATGAGAGCAGAAGTTTATGCTCGTACCAGGAAAGTTTTGCCTAAACTGCTTCAGGTTCCAAACATAAAAGGTAAGTTCTCGGCCATTACAAATTAAGTCCTAATTACGAGTTCACTTTGTATTCCAACGAAGGACTATGAATTTCTTATATAAAATAATGAATTTCATGGATATCTGCAGCTTCAGATCAAAGAGAAAAAGAGGAAGAAGAATCTGATTGGGTAGTTCTTGCTCCTGACCTTATCACCGTCATTGAGAGCTCAGTCCTCACTTTCCACCTCTTCATCAAGTTGGATAGGAGAAAACAGAATGGTGTTTTAAACTTGTTTGGAAATCAAAACCAGATCGCAACCCCTCTTCAATTGATTCAGTCCTCACTCGAGAAGGTTAGATTTTATCGTGTTATTTTGTAGTTCAATTAATTTTGTATATCAAATATAATATGCTGAAGATTGTTACTTTTTGATGCTGTTGGTACCTCCCTTTCAACTTCTATCCATGTAATATTTTGCAGAAGAAGACTAAGTTGAAGGAACTCTGTAAGAAGAGTAAAGGTTGGAAGAAGAAATCTTGGCCGCAAGTGTATGCAGATGTTGAACTACTGTTTAGCCTAATTGACATTAGGCTCATATCCAGGGTTCTTAAGATGGTGAGAATAACTAAAGAGCAGTTGATTTGGTGTGAAGAAAAGATGAAGAAACTACATTTATCAGACGGGAAGTTGCATAGAGACCCTTCTGCCACCCTGTTCCCCTGTTGATAGCTGCAAAACCAGGAATGTTGGGATAAGATTTATCAGTTCTTTTAGCTGCAGTGAAGCATCCTTTTTATCCTTTTATGTAGAAGTGGCACGAGGGACTAGGTTCGATTCGCAAGCTAGAGTTGATTATCGTTGAATGCGGATTATTTATAACATGATCTTATTGCCATTAGGTGGTAAGAAAGATTGGGAAAAAAAAATGGTATTACTGCAGCTCTTGAATCTCCCTAGTTTTCTGAATATAAATTACTTGACTTGTAGATTGTTTCTACCTAGCCAATATCAGTTCAAGTTCATTTTCTGTTTTGTCCCCATTTGTGCTTAACCATGTCTAAACCATATTTCGTTATGTCTAAAACAGTTTCATCCAAGCTTTGTGCTAATGTAAAAAGTCACCACCACCTGGTCCTTTTCTTCAGATTTCAACATAATTAGAGAATAAGCATTAGTAATGCAGAGTTAAGCAAGTAAATGAAAAGGAAATGGCCTCAAAGCCTAATTTGGTAGTAAGATAAAAGGAGAATTATTCCTTACACCAAAGTTGAAAGCCTTGTGAGTTTATCTAATATAAATAGGGTTGACAATGTGTCAGCCTGGTTTGAACTCGAACTGAATGCTTTTTGAACTCGAACTCAAGCTTGATTTTGTGCTCGAACAGGTATAAGTACCCGAATTTGAATCTGACAAAATGTAGCCATAAATGTGTATAACAATCCCCTAAGAAATGATTTAAGTGTACAGGTTCAATTAGGCAGTGTTAGGTTCGACAATGTATGAACTTATACAATATACATAACACCAATGAGGAAGGAAAATTAAAGTTAGGATTAGATTTAATTCTGACTCATTAAATTGATTATCTTTTTGTCAGTTTACAAAATTCTCTTTAAACATATTCTAATCAACAAGTTGCCTTTTCTCTCTTCCTGTTTTTGGTTATATTAAGTAGTTTAGGTAAGTTTGTTTTTTCTTATATTTTATTCTCATAGGGAGAGTCTCGGAGCATTACTCCTTTGTTTGACAGTCTTTTTGTAAAAAATACAAGGAAAAGATTGCGTACAATCGATAACCCTCTTCAAACTTTCGCAAGATGGAGAGTCTTATACTCTAGGTACGTAAAATTAATTATAATGTTAATTATCTAATATACATAATTACATATTGGACTATATATTACTTGTTTGAATTTCTAATTAGAATAAGAGACAAGTTTTTTCAATTTGATTCGTTTTTAAAATATATTTTAATAATTTTATTATATTATATTAAATAGACATACATGTTTATTATTTTTTGTTAAAATTTTGATAAATTTACCTAATCTAAATAAAAATTGATGAAAAATTAATGAAAAAAGTGTGAATTATATTTGAAAATATTAAATTATAATAGTTATTAAGAAATGAATAAAACCCGTTTTTTATTATAATTGTCACATAAATCAAGATGTCATTTTCTTGCAAGATACCGTCTCTGTCCCAAAAATAGAAAGGGAAACGTATTGCTATGTGAAAAAATCCAAAGAACTCCAAATCAGGTGGACAATGTATAAATGATGTCAGCTACAGTTTTTTTGCCACGTGTCACCAACCCATTTCCTCAACAACTTTAACTAACACGTGTCTTAGCATGACCTGGTATAACTCCCATTGTAAGACCAAAGAGCCCATAACTTGGTAGACAAAGATGATGAGTAAAAGCATCTCATTCTCGTTTTGCCTAGTGGCTTTTTAGTCTTTTGAGTATGATAGATAAACAATGAAGTCATCTGGTTTAAGGAATTGATGAAGAATAACTCAATGGGAAATAATGAATAGATGTGGGATTGTGAAGAAATATAAAAGAAAGTCCAAAGCGTGAATCTTTAGCTAACTTGGAGGATTTTTTGTAGGTGAGTTTTGTATTTTCCAAAGCAAAACAAACTTCTGTAAGTTCTGTTAGAATTTGTGTGTCCTGAACAGAGATTTCCAATACACTTGGGGCGGTTTTGTTTCAACCTTGGAGAGCTGTTTCCGTCTACCAGGTACAGAGCTTTGCTTACATATATGTGTGTCTGCTTTGGGGGTGGACGGGGTTGAATTATGTGTGTATGGCTATGATCATTTGAGTTGATTGATCGCTTTTGGTATTTGTAGAGAGTTTTCATGAGCTTACGGTTTAAGGGCTGCTTTGATTTTCAAGAAATTGGCTTACTTTCTTGTCTTTCTTCAGTTGTGTTGAGACCTGTGGGTGGGTTGAGAGTAAAGGTGAGACCTTTTGGATAAAGATGAGGTCTTTACGTGATAAAAATTGTTATCAGTATATGTTATAAGGATAGATGATATCAAATTTTTATTTTTGCAAGATTTTGTTATGCGAATATTGATTCTATGTTTCTTTTTGATTGAAAGTCCTACTTTGTGGTAAAAAAGAATATGTTGAGGCTAAATGACTGTAGAAACCTAGCCATTGGATTCTGAGTATCTGTTTTCTGTTTGTTGTTTCCGGGGTTTGTTATGACTTTTACATTGATGAATGCAGCACTGAATGGACAATGGAATGGCCGCCTTGGAGGAAGTGATGCTCTTTTTTCCCTTGAATAGATAATGCTATAAGAGGTTGTTTGACAATTCTCGGTGGGATGGCAACAGAGAGCCCTATGAGATTGACTGAGACTACTGGAGCTAGGAAATGGTCCTTGGAGACAACTATGCTTGGATCACCCTTAAGTGACCTGACAACAGAAGAATTGAGCTTCCTTTTGAAGGGGGATAGAGTACAAAAATATGATAGAAACACTGGTCCTAGTCGAAGCGGTAGTGCACCACCAAGCATGGAGGGGTCATTTGCTGCTATTGGAAATCTTTTAGCTCAAGGGAGCTTCAACCTGGATTCTAGCTGGGAGAGTCTAAACGGTGTTATTGAAAATTGTGAGTCTGAGGAACAACTGCGCTGCGATCCAGCATATTTTGCCTACTACTGTTCAAATGTCAACTTGAATCCAAGGCTTCCTCCACCCCTTATGTCAAGAGAGAATCGACGCCTAGTACGCCACATTGGTGGTTTGGGAAATAATTGGAAATATCCTTCTTCAGATGATAGTGGCAATAAAGTCTTTCAAATTACTCGAGGTTCATTAGCAACTCACAAGGAGGAACCTGAGGATGAAAGTTCACCTGGAGAAGGTTCAGAAACTTACTCAGAAAATGGCAATTTACTTCATTCTGGTGAAAATGCAATCTCTTTGGCAGCTCACCACAAAAGTGTGGTTGATCTGATACAGGTATATGACTTACTCTTTCAAATAGCTGCAAATGGAGTATTTGTGAAATAGGCTACTGACAGTTCTGCTAGCCTTTTTCCTTTGTTTGTCCTGTATTCTTGAATATTCATCTGTTGAGCTAGTTGAGTAGGAGTGGATAGTTAAGCATATGATGATTGTCCTTGTGAAGCAAAATGATTATGCAGTGTTTTCCTTGCCGAAAACTTCGTGCTCAGTAAAGATGCTCGTTGTAGTACCATGCATGACCTCCTGCATGGTTCTGTCAGGAATCATGCAAATTTGCCTCACAACATCATGTCCTGCATGGTTCAATTGTTGGACTATGCATGAACTGTGAGGTTTCACAAAAGTATTGTCTTATCTAGTAAAAGAGAGGTATTAAAGACTATCATCAACATGACGATACATTGTTGAATCAGAGAATGGTTCACCTCTATGAATGTTGATTCTGTTGAGGACAATTTGGAGTAGGCATCAGATTAACTATGTCCACCTTAGTGGAGTGAGGGCACACTCGAGCTGTATTTTTCTAGAGATAAGAACAAGCTATTCTTTTCCCATTTGGCACGCACACCAATAAAGTAATGCCAACTTGCCAAGGTCTTTTACAGCAAATTTGGACCAACTTTATGTTCAAAGTTTCAATACAGTTTGCAGCATTGCCAGGTAACATGCTGTGGGGTGGTGGCCCCGCTGATGGGGTCAAATCAATACGTTCTAAGAATAAATTGTTGAATATCAATCTCATCAATCTCATAAGTATCAACAATGAAGTATTTTTTTTAACCTTGAAATTCAAGAGTAATCAAGAATTGGTAAGGCACTGATACCAAACTTGAGGTGCCTGCTTTAGACCATAGAGGGATTTAGAGATGACAAACATGATTTAGATATTGAGTGTTGCAATATCCAAGAAGTTGCTCCATATACACCGTTTCATCTAGAGTGCCACGTAGAAAGGAATTGGAAACATATATCTGTTTAATAGGTCAACCACATACTACAAGAGATAAAACCAGTCTAATGGTTACTGGTTTTATAACAGTACTAAATGTGTCACTGAGATCCTGTCCATGTTGTTGGTGTATCCCTTTGCAACGAGTCAAGCTTTATAATGCTTTGTTGCATCCTATAACATTTTGAGATGACGTTCTAGGTACCAGTCTCCAGGTTCCTTTTTGGATCAAGGGATTGTATTCCTCCTCCATTGCTCGATGCCAATTTGAATTTTAATTGCCAAGGAGTAGCAAGTAGGTATTGGTTCAGTGTGAATTGTGAATTCTTTAGGTTTGCCCAATTCTTGATCAACAGATCTAGGGGTGGGACTTTTGTGGTTGTTGAGGTGGAGAGGGTATTGGATTGGGATATTTTAAAAAACTAAGGATACTTTGGGATGAGTAATGTCATTTGCATAGGAGTAGGGGTTTGTGGCTGTTTTATAGATGTGTGTGAATTATAGCGGAAGAAACTGGAGAGGCAACCACATTAAGAGTGGAAGTTATAGGACTAGTTGGTACATTGATATTGGGTTGCATGACAAGAGATGAACTGAGATGATGACTGTTACACGTTGCAACTGCATTATGTACTGCAAAGGGAAAGACCTGATCAAATAAGACCTGGTGTGAGATGTGAAGTCTATTAGAATCAAGCGTTATCTAAAGAGAGGAGAGTGGCTGTTAAGCCGAATGTTGTTCTGGTACAATAAAGAAACCCATTGAAGAGGAAGACATCTTGTTTACTATTGTGTATATAATATATACAGCTATGGTCTAAAAAAAGATTGAAACAAATCAAGAGATTAAGGCTATAGATACAATAACAACATTGATTTGTTAATGGCATCTAAAGTTTTCGTGTGATTAGTGGGTAAAGATCTACTTCCCCCTTTTCTCGTAGCAGATTGTACGAAAAAAAAAATGATTAAAAAGAAGACAAATGAACGGCAACTTGAGATACTTTGTTAGAAATTGGTAGTGGAAGTTTTCGTTTCTCATTTCTTTTAGTGGAGAGCAGTAACATAACAGTTTTATGATAACTTTATCTGTAACATGGAAGTTCTGAGTTCTCTCGTTATTTTTTTTTCTCCTGGTTCTAAGGCACTAATGTTTCCCACCATCTTGTACTGGTGGATTATGTGCAGGAAGACTTCCCTAGGACTCCTTCACCTGTGTATAATCTGTCTCGATCTCCAAGTCATGGAGCAGAGGAAGCAAATGATCAATATACCCATATTCTTTCGTCCAAAGTTTCTTCTATCAGGACATCAAGAGAATTAAAAGCGAGTCCATATTCTTCTGATGTTTGTGTTAATACACTTGCAGCGGAGGTAAATGCTATGAGTTTAATAACTGAGAATGATCCTTCTACCACAACTTTCCCCGGCTCATCATGTCTCAGTGGGACACCAAGCAGGGAGCTGAATAAGACAAACACTTCAGATACTTGTTTGGAGGTTGATCCTTTGATTAGCAATTCCATTCAGTGTGGTAATTTGAGGAAGGATCTTAGTATAAAGAAGAAACAAGATGATAAACAATCTTATGGGAGGTTATCACAGCATCATCCATCTATACAGCAACAAATTCCTTTTCAGTCTCAAGCACTTCAATCTCAAGCAATATCTCAAAGAATGCAACCACCTGTACATACTCCTGTGCTCAACCCTCCTTTATATGCATCAGCAGCAGCATATATGACTGCAGGAACTCCATTTTATCCTAACTTTCAGCCTTCTGGTATATACTCGACACACTATGGCATGAGTGTATATGCTCCTGGTCCTCCATTTCTTCCCCCATTTTATGCTGGATATTCTTTTCAAGGAACTGTGCCTATGCCTTTTGGTGCTTCCTCTGGTCTAAAGTTTGATGGTAGGAATGCCACTAATTCAGCTGGAGAGACAAGTCCACATGCAAGTGGATTGCAACATGTGAGAAAGTTCTATGGGTCTAATGGTGTATTGCCGCATCCTTCTTTTGTGGATCCTCTTCATTTGCAATATCTTCAACATCCTTCTGATGAGATATTTGGAACCGCAGGTCAGCAAAATCGCTTGGCATCAAATGGGAATACGGGCGTCCAGATTGATGCATATACCCAACAAAAAGATTCATCTATTGCTGCTTATATGAGTGATCAGAATGTGTTGCATACAACACTTGGAAGTCCAAGCATTCCAAGTCCAGGAAAATTGGGGATCAGCAGCAGCAGTTTGTGCAATTTTCCCCCTAGCATTAGTGTCATGACCCAGTTCCCCGCCTCATCTCTTCCATATCCTCTATTACCATCATCTCCAATAGGTAGAATAAATCGTCCAGGCCACCACATTGACATGAGGGTTCCCCAAGGTTTAAGTAGGAAAGCAGGAGCCTATTCTGGCAGTCAAGGACAGAGAGGAATGAGCTTTGATGACCAAAAGAGGCATTATGTACTTGAAGAGTTAAAATCAAACAGTGCCCGAAAATTTGAGCTTTCAGATATAGCAGGGCGTATAGTTGAATTCAGGCAGTATTCTATACTGAGTTACCGTTGCTTTTTTCTCCATAATATGATTGTTATGTCATATGCAGTTTAACAATGAATTTTTATTGCATGTCCAATTCCAGCATTGACCAGCATGGAAGCCGATTTATTCAGCAAAAGCTGGAACAATGCAATGCTGAGGAGAAGGTTTCTGTATTTAATGAAGTTCTTCCTCATGCTTCAAAGTTAATGACAGATGTATTTGGTAATTATGTTATTCAAAAGGTAACCTCTTGTAAGTTGCCTGCTTTACATGTTTTTGCTTAATAAGCTGCTTGCTTTAACCCGAATCCATCGCTCTTGCTCTAAGAATTTGCAATTAAATGTTGAGTGCTAAATTATGTTACTGATTCTTCAACTTCAGTTTTTTGAACATGGAAGTCCTGAACAGCGAAAGGAGCTTGCAGATAGTCTTAGGGGGCAGGTTTTGCCATTGAGTCTGCAGATGTATGGTTGTCGTGTAATACAGAAGGTACTCTAGCTGGCTTGAATAAATAATCTTTTAAACCTTGTTTTATTTCCTCTATTACATATTAATTTTTTGCTTTACTCTGAACATACGAAGTGGTATGCTACATCAAAACAATAAATTTCTTTAAATGAGTTTAGTGAATATAATCAGAACATTGCACTGGTTTTTTGGATAGCTTTAGGCTGTAGTTCGAGGCACTGGAGATCTATCCGGATGATGAGTTGGGTTAATTATTGCTGTCACTTAATGATTTTTGCACACTTTATATATGATAATCACAACTTCAAAATTTTGTTTCTCTAGGCCTTTGAAATGATTGAACTTGACCAGAAGATAAAGCTTGCGCAAGAGCTTGATGGGCATGTGATGAGATGTGTGCATGATCAGAATGGAAACCATGTAATCCAGAAGTGTATAGAGTGTGTTCCTGTAAAGAATATTGATTTTATTATATCTGCTATTCAAGGCCAAGTTGCCAAACTTTCCACGCATCCCTATGGTTGTCGTGTAATTCAGGTATGATTGCATAGCTTGTTGAGTGCACAGTGAGTAGGCCTTTTCTGTTATTCTTGACCTAAGTTTTTGTTTTGGTCCATGATAGAGAATCTTGGAGCATTGTTCAGATGAGCTATGTGGTCGGTGTATCATGGATGAAATCTTAGAATCAGCTTACCTTCTAGCTCAAGACCAGTATGGCAACTATGTTATCCAGGTTTGTCATATTTTCTCTCTGCTTTTTGTTTCGTTATTTATTTATGCTGTTTGATCTGTGGCGGTGAATAGCAATACGATCCTACTGCATATAAGATTCAGCAGTTATTTTTGTACTCTAATTTCACTAGCAATTGCTGATTTGTGAATTCTGAAGGCAATCTAATCCTTTTTTGGAAAATGACATATGTCTATTGAAACATTCATGCATCGGTATCCTTTTCCGAAGGAGTGGGTTTCTAGTGCATTTTCTTTTCTGCTTTTCATATTAACTTTATTCGGAGTATTTCAATGTCTTAGGTTTCTTTTCCTTTTTTCTCCTGCAATCTCAAAATCATTATGCTATTTGCAGCATGTGTTGGAGACGGGAAAGCCCTACGAGAGAAACCAAATTATAAGAAGGTTGACTGGGAAAATTGTGCAAATGAGTCAGCATAAATATGCATCGAATGTGGTGGAGAAGTGCTTAGAATATGGCGATAATTCTGAAAGAGAACTTTTGATTGAGGAGATCGTTGGACAATCTGAGGAAGATGACATCTTGTTGGTAAGTGGAACCGAAGTGATGGCTTGCTATGTAGTACTCCTTGTAATTTGTAACTTCAATTTTCCCTTGATTTTCTTGAAGTCTGAATTAAATGAAAAGGCATAACCATTCTGTTTTGCTACTCTGGTAATTCCCTTCTTGTTTATTAGTACTACTCGCTGGTGCCAAATTCGTTTTCTGAACAAAATGTTTCTTCAACATGAAATTTGTAATGGAACTAGAATTTGAGTTTCTATCTCAATTTAATATCATTTGGTATGGATCAGAATCTTACAGCATAAATGTTAGTTTATCACATGGAAGTTTTTGAACTGCATGAAATCTGGTTTATTTGAGGTATTCCAGAAGAAATTTATGTATGGAATACGGCAGATAAAAATTTCAGATTACATTACGCCTGCTGAGTATCTGCTGTTGCCCTTTTATGTGACAGACAATGATGAAGGACCAATTTGCTAATTATGTGGTCCAGAAGATCCTGGAAATAAGCAATGATAGACAACGTGAAATACTACTTGTTCGTATACGCATCCACTTCCACGCTTTGAAGAAATACACTTATGGAAAGCACATTGTTACTCGTTTTGAGCAACTGTACGGTGAAGGTACATGAATTCTATTATACCAACAATTTAGTAGTTCCTTTCTCTGACTATGTCACACTGTCATGTTTCTGAACTGCATTTTTAAATGATTGAAGTTTGTCTTCATGTAATAGTGCATAAGCAATCACAATCGGCCTGCATCTTACGGTGACTCCTTAGATAGCTTTACGGTTTTAGTTTTCTGCGTATGTTGCACTTATACTGATTATGATTGTAATCCAGACTGCCAAAGCTTGGAATCATGAATTGCTGAAGATGATAAGGCCGGCAAGGTATCCTGCTTCACTGATGTAAGAACATCACCAAGGAGGAGTCTCTGCAAGTTAATTAACAGGAGATACTGAATACATAATCTGCTAAGAATGCTCAGATTGCCAATTAGTTCCTTTCTGAGATTACAAATTCCATACAGACACTAGCTAGTTTTATGTACATTTTGTATGTAATGGTTATGCTAATTCTGTGGGTGTATAGAAAGAAACAAAGGAGATTAGCTTCAGGTGATTATATGGTCATTTTTCATGAATCTTAAAGCTGTTTCTCTTCATCTGTTTCCCTCGTAAAATATGCATATTTGCTTGTGTCTGAACATGCTTCACAATGGCCCTTTTTGTTCTGGAAAAGGAAAATAAGACTTTTTAAGTATGAACATTTGTTTTGTGATTTAAGATTACGATGAAGCTGATAAATGTAATCTTTTCCTATGATATATGAGAAATTGAAGATCCATTGTTTTCTCTTGCATATAGTTCATGGTTACACTATCTTGGAGGAAAATGAAAGTGGCAATGCTATGTAACATAATCCACCTTGCCATTCACATTAATGCAGAGAATTATTTATCTTCTTAATTAATTGCAAATCGTTAATTAATTTATTTAATAATAAACGTATAATTCCAAAATAAACTTCATAGTTTCTGATCCCTCATAATCGAACCATGAAAAATCATTCCCCTATTATCAAAAAAAAAAAAAGCACAGAGCAAACCATTCACCAATCAACGAAAAGTAAGAAAAAAGAACAAAAGAACAATTTTCTTCTCTTCCAATCTTTGGCCAATCTCAGCGTTGGGAATTTCTTCACGTGATTTGAGGTTTTCGGTGTTTCTTTCTTTAATGGGTATTGGAAACTTGGATAAAAATCTGACCTTTTTGGTTTTTGTATTGAAGTTTGGGAAGAACCTTGGAATTGCTGTTTATTGGAGGTCTTTTGCCACATGGGAGTATGAGAATTTTAATTGGTTGAATCAAAGTTACAAGCTTTGGAAAGTTAGAACCTTAATTTTTGTTAGAAGTGATTGTTCTGCGTAGATTGATGTTCCATTTTTACTCAAAAGGACATCTGAGAATAAAGCTGTTCCTTTTCCCTGACCTGAGGAAAGCATACCTATCAGTTGAAGACAACAGTAGTTCCTAACAAAACATTGAGCAAGGACCAAGATTTCCTGAGCTCCAAGTATGGTATGCCTGTAAGCTAACTAAACTCATGTTCTCATAGATAGGCTTCTGAAAAGTGCCACTTTGTCCACAACTACCAGCAATTCTAATTGCTTGGCCACTTGGGAAGGAAAGCATGATCAAATGAGCAACATAAGCTGTAACAGGTCCGGTTATGGATTAACAAAATTCTCATTGATGATATAGAAACCTCTTGTGTGCATGTTAGAAATTGACACTTGACAATTTTCTGGCAAAAAACTGTAATGGGCATGCGAAAAAAATGATAGCCCAAGCTAATAACCTCCAAGCCTGGAAAATGGAAACCAGTGCAGAAAATGGCAGCTTCTACCTTGGATCTTCCATACAGCAAACAGCAAGTTTGCTAGGACCCTTTCTGTATTATGAATAGAAGCTGAAAATACTAAGCTCAAAACAGGAGTTATGGTACGGTTACAGAAGCTGTTTCTCCATGAGCAGTATGTCCTTAAAGGCTTCATAAAACATCCAAGTGATGCCAGATGAAGGCATAACTTTTAGACAACTTGCCCCCCACCCCCTGTAAAGGCCCCTCAAGCCCCTTTCCGGAATGATTTCTGAAAGTGCTGCTGCCATGTGAGGGGGACACTTACCCTGAAGTGCACCGACCATTAGTCGTTTCCTGGCTACTTCTAATGGAAAGCTGATCGTACTAGCAGTAAAACCTGCCAAAACATAAATAGAGTTAATATTATGGGAGCTCAATAGTCACGCTTCCAAGAACTTGACCATTCTTGCTAATTGTTTTAAATAGCTTTTAGCTGAGATAAATAAAGTTAGCACTGACTGTTACTATAATTGTTTTGGAAAATCAAAGGTGAATTCAAGGCACATTAGTGTAAGAAATCTCAATATCTCACCTGCAAGAGCTCCAATGACTAGCATTTCAGGGCGGTTTAATGACTTTTTATTTTTTGAGTGGCAGTAGGACGTCTTCATTGTTTCGTACATGAAATAATAGCATGTACTGTATGGAAGCATGCCAATTAACGTAGGTGAAATACCAGCATAGAAGCCACCAATACCTCCACTCTTGTATATTTGGCTAATTGCTACATTTAGACTAGGATATATATCAGGACTTACAGTTAACCGATCCTGTAGGAACTCCAAGGAAAAAAATTAGTTCTGTGGAAAGAATAGATATATATTTCTATGTTCATACAATAAAATCATAAGAAGAAAAAATATTACAACCTAGATATCTGATCCCCATTCAAATCCTGCTTTAACCAGGCAAGTGCTTTAAGATTGATTCAGGGTAAAAAGTTGTTAGTACCTTTAAAACTTCAAGAGGATGGCATGCAAGAGTGCTAATAACTCCAGCTGCGGCACCAGCTACAGCAACTGGAGAAATCCAGGAGAGGGACAGGTTGAACTGAATAGGACCAATTTGCACTTTCGGACAATCAGCCTGATTCCACTTCTCTTGAGCTGATGTCATGGCCCTCTTGACACACTCAAATGTTGCAAGCTCGATGGCCTGAGTAGGGATTATTCGAATAGTGTTAATGGCATTGCCAGCCCACAGTCCTTGCCAACCCTGCTGCTCGATGACCTCCAAGAAACTACCTGAAATGTTTTTGGATCCAACACCAACCACCATTCTTGTTCTGTATATTTCACATGTTACAAGTTAGACAATAGAAGTTCTTCAAATCATTGGTCGCCATTAAATAGCAGTTCTAATCACTTAGAATCTAAAGCCATTATCTTTGATCTAATATTCAAATTTCTGATGTATTTAGTATCAGTCAAATGAGCTTTTGAATATTTCAATTTCAAGAGTTACGCTGGTCAAATTCACAATGGTGTGCAATAATATAAACAAGCCATCATGAATTCAATTCAAATGCAAGCATAACTTCAGTATCAATCAAGCTGTACCTTCTTAATTACTACTCTAAACCAAGTAAAGTATATAATCCAATGTTTCTTCACTTATGAGCAGAATGAAGTCCAGTTGATTTCCAGCATTTTACAACTATCGCTTCATTATGTGTCCATAATAAAACCTTCCTGCCTTAGCAACAATACAATGAATAACCGCATCTCAACCCCAAACAAATACTATGCTCAATGTCTTGTTATAGTTTCCATACAGCATCAGAAGATGCAATCAAACTTGTTTGTAAACACAAAATAATGGAATATAATCAATCAAGAGTGATTGACAAAATACTTAAAATAAATGTTGTTTGTATATGCAAAAGAAACCTGATGGTCTCTAAAGGAGCAAGAACAACTTTGGTCATGGCACCAGCTAAAGCCCCACTGAGAAACTCACCAACTTCTCTAGTCCTCAAGAAACCCTGAGTTAAAATAAAAAGAGAGTCAATATTGCTAACAACCTGTAAGTCAATGCTCTCTTAACAAAGAGTGTTCTTTAAGGAGCAAAGGAAGGAATGAAGTAGAATAACAATATATGGAGAAAACAGTCATTAACAAGAAACAGCAGCAGTAGTTACAGATTTCTTGGCAACTACGTGAATGGATACCCAGGTAAGTTACAATAGGAACATATTTTCCGTGCAATCACCATGTTAAACGAAAGATTTCCAAATCGTGAGTTATCAATTAGTTCATATTTTCTCACATGGAAATCATTCAAAGACCAAAGATCGTTGAGCTTTAGATTCGATCCCCACAGCAACCATATTTAAACTAAAGCCAGCAAATATCTATATAGCCCTTCTCAGCCCTGACCATTTGGAGAGATAAGGTGCCCCAACAAAATTTGAAACTACAGTGTGTAAATGAAGGGAATGAGAAGAGCATAATTCAATTAAAAATGTATGACATTTGCTCAAATTCTTACTCAACTAGGTGTCTCTCGAGACTTAGTCCACCACTGTCACCTTCCCAACTTCCCCAATTCCTCAATAAACATACAGATAACATACTCATAAATGCCGACCATATGAAACTTTCAAGCAACAAAAAATATGCACTTCAACAACTCAATAACAGAAACGAAGAGCACGCACTTACTTTAAGAGCAAGACCTATGTCAGGGACTTGGAACTTGAGCTGGAAAGGAGGTGCAGGTTTTGAAGAAGAAGAAGAATGACCAATGGGTTCCATCTTCTCAAGGTCCAGCTCTTTGGGAAGCACCACCATCGTCATGTTAGTGTACACATCTCCAAAAACCCCTCCTCCGTACTTCTTCTTCTGCGTTTCAAAGTCCATATCTTTCAATAATCAGATCAAGAAATGGGCAAAAAGATTGCAGCTTTTTATGCAATTTCTCTTTTTCTCTCTTTTCAGAAGAGAAAGATATGATCTCTAGCTTTCAGTTAATGAAAGATTCACTTACATATATAAGAAATCAAAGACTCTTCTCCCAAAAGACAATAGACAGAGAGAGAGGAGAAAGAGATGGGAATTTGACGTGCCTGTGAACGAGTCTCTTGGGACATTGACGGATTTGGAGTCTTTGGAGCTTGGAGGAAGAGGGAGGGAGAGACGGAAAGACAGATTTTTTTTCAATACCCTTTTTTCATTTTTCTCTTTTCTGAATATTTTCTTTTCATGCCCTACTTTTCTATGCCCTTTGAACTTTGACGAATTAATTTTCCCTTTTTGTGTTAGATTTGGAAATGGAAATTCTAGGGGCTCTAGGGTTTTATTGAAGTTCTCAATTTCGGTTTGGCAGCATCTTGTTGAGACAGACAGAGAGTCAGAGACAAAGTAGTTGCAAGCTTACACGGGCTTTGAAGAGGCTTCAAAGTTAAGGAACATTTATAGTCACAATGTTACAGAATTAGTGACATTAATTCCTATGTTCCAATGTTTTTGGTGCTAACTCAGGAAGATAAGTTAATGGAAGCTAAAAGAATTCCTCAGGGTTTATCTATACCAAATTATTATATTAGTGACAAAATCCTCTTAGTTAAGTAGGTTATTAGTGTTCTTCATAGTACTAATTAGGGTTACTAATATATTGACTTGAGTTTGAGTTTAAAAAAATAATTGAATATAAAAGTATTAAATTTAATTTAGCCAAACTTACCTTAATTTTTATAATTAATAGAATTCAAATGTTTGAATATAAATTTGAATCTAATTAATTAAATTTAACTCATTAATTTTAAATTCATTCAGACTAATTTATCAACTCTAAAAAGTGATGTAAATCTAAATATCCATAAAAATTTTATTTATTGCCAACTTGCCCTTATTCACAAAAATTAGATGTTATAATTTCAAATATTTCCAAATGTGTAGAACAAGCCAAATGTTCTAAATGTGTTAATAGTAGCTTTGGAAGAGGACAATAACATATTTTCAATGAGTCAAATTTAAAATTACAATTTTGAGTAAAACAATAAGTACTTTTGCCTTGTTGACTAAGTTAGTGGTCTCCCTCCATCCAAACCCTAATCTCAAGGCAAGTACATATCTTGTTTAGTTATCCAAATTTTCAATTTTTGAAGTATTTTAATAGCCAAAAGAAGCACCATAAAAATCTATGACCTAAGTGGGGTCTCATCACATGGGTCAATACTCATGTTGTTTCTCTTTTGGTTTTTTCTTCTTATAATACTTCCACGTGTCTCTAGGGGACCATTTGAGCATACAGGTTGGGAGAGGGACCCATCACTCAAAAAAAGGCTGTTGCCACTTGTATAAGCTTAATTGGAATGCGAGTGTGAATCAAAAATCCAAATGGGTGTTTTTTGTGAGTTATTTACACATGTTTGATGTGTGACAAGCAGGGTTTTTTTTCTTACCATCAAAAATCCATATGAAGCTATGAGCAACTCAATTTTGTGATGCCCCATTCAAGAAATTATAAAGGAAAGTATTAACAATGTGGAGCTTGGAGTCGGGATGTTAATAGGTCAGGTTGGGTTTAAGCCTAAGCAGACCAAACCTAAGGCAGCTCGGCCTAACTCTGAGCCTGATTTGGTCCAATCCAAATTTTTTGAAAAAAATAAAAATGCAAACGACGTCATACCTGAGACAGCCTGATTTGACTCCAAGCTCAATTCAACTTGACTCAAATTTAAAAAAAATAAAAATGCAAACAACACCATACCTGAGTCAGTCTAGTTTGATTCCAAGCTCGATTCAACCAGTCCTAAAAAATTTTAAACTAAAAATACAAAATAATGTTGTTTTGTTTATAAGGATTGGATCTTGGGTCAGGCCAGGCCTAAACAACCTGAGGTCCAATTTAAAAAAAAAACTAGGCCCAAGGTTGATTCAACCCAACCTGGGCCAGTTGTCATCCCTAACTTGGTGTAATGATATCTTCTAGTTTAGGTTTCTTATTTAGATGTGAGTTTTTACATTTTATTTAAGGTTATATTTTCCTTCCTAATTTATATGCTATATTCTAGACCGAATTATTTAACAACATTATTTGAACCCCAATAATTATCTGCTATTTTTATCTCATAAAATGAGTATAAAGATAATATATTATACCCAATTATGATTACTGTTTAAAATACCGTACCGTATCGATAAAAAATAGTACCAAATAAGAAAGTTTTGTATTGGACTCTGGTACCGATCAACCAACTAGTAGTGGCCAGTAACCAAAATATCGGTCAAATAATGGTTAGAATTATAAATTTTAAAAAATAAACTAAATTGAAAAACTTAAAATTTATCATATATAAAATAACAATTATTTATACATAAAAAGGAATATGATAACATTATCTATAATTCATTTAATAAATGATAAAAATACAAATACAAAAAGAATGTATTAAATAAATTTTTTTACGTCATTAAACTTATAAAAAGTGATTATGAATTACATAACTAATTATATTAGTTTAATACAATCATTTTTAATTTTTTTAAAATTATATATTTTATATTGATCGTATATATACTTTTGAATATAAGATC
>JAOQMM010000171.1:539403-549724 GCA_027563515.1 Erythroxylum platyclados | reverse complement strand
GATAATGATACTAATACCACTAAATAAAATACTAAATATTCTAATAATAATAACAATAATAATAATAATAATAATAAATTATTAATAAATATATGATAAGAAATTTATAGATATATAATTAAATATGGAGCAATTTTAGTGGGACAATTGCTATTTGATATTTGAAATTCAAGTAACACTCAATAGCGCTACTCTAATCTATGGTTCAAACTCTCACCTTCTTCAAAACCCTAACAAATTGATCCCTAACTGTTTCTAATCAGAAACCCTAGTTACAAGAGGAAGGATCTTTGGTCTCTTGTTTGAGTGTTACGAGTCATCTGATTGTTTCTGATCATGCGGAAGAAGATTGTATCGAGGAGAGAGTTGTTGGATAGATGGAGAGGCATCGAAGAGGAAGAAGAAGAGGACGACAGAAATGACGTCGTCAAGACCCAGCGTGTTCAGAAACTCAAGGAAGAATGGTCTCTTCCTTCTGTTGAAAACGATAAATTTGATTGTGGATTTGTGTACTGTTAATGCTGAATGATTTCGGGACTTGCAGAAAACCTGTGAAGTAAATGGACTTTTGGTTTTCTTTCTATTTGCTTTGGGTAATATTTAGGACTTACTGGGTTTGATGTTGATGCTAATGGAACTCATTTTAGACTGACAATTGGAACCACTTCTTTGATTCCTTAGATATTTGGGTAATATTTGCGGTTTGGAACGAGTGATGTTAAAAACTTGGTAATTGTGATGCATCACCATGTTCACTAACTGGGTATGCCGCTAGTAAAACTGTTTTAAAAGTACTTTTTATGGTGAAGAAAGGGGATTGGTTTTTCTGTTCTTAAGATTGTTAATTCATCGAGCAGTTTTTGTGCAAGAACTTGGAGGGATGCTGAAACAAGTTTATCATATGTTTAATTATTGCAGTTGTCTGTGAAACTTTCATGGACCATAGTCTGATGTATAAATATTTATGTTAATCCTTGACTATTTGGTAATGTGCATTTTAATTCCTTGACAGGTTTGTAGATGCATTTAATTTTTTGATTAGTTTGCCTAAAGAGACCCATATATGGTGTGCTTCTTGGGATTTGATGGGGCCTCTTTTAGAGACATTTTACAATTACTTTAAAGATGA
The DNA here is from genome assembly GCA_027563515.1 of Erythroxylum platyclados. NCBI lineage: Eukaryota > Viridiplantae > Streptophyta > Magnoliopsida > Malpighiales > Erythroxylaceae > Erythroxylum > Erythroxylum platyclados. The sequence goes on along the minus strand of JAOQMM010000171.1, from coordinate 548,595 downwards.
GCGCCATGATTCTTCTCTCAAGCTCCTTTGGAAGAGGATCTCTGGGGAAATGAGGCAGTGCATCCAATGCATATCACAGCACCATCAGGCACAGGAGACTTACAATATGGAATACGAGTCAAGTTCCATTGGACCCCTTCTTGATGTTCTGCGGACACTTGATGAGGAGAGGGTAACTGAACATTTAAGGGAGATGAATTCTAAACTTAAAAGAGAAGAATATGATCCTTTGTGTGACAATGGTGAAGTTGTCAGTATTATGTATGAGGTATACCTTAGTCTGGTTGACATGACATCTATTGGTATATATTGTTGGGTGATTCTTTTTGCAGTGGCAAAAATAAGCAGCTGTGCTTGAGATTTTGGCTTCGCTTGCCCTAGTTTAGAGCTGTATCCAAAATAATAGTTTGTAGGGCTTCTGTGCATTTTCTTTCTGTCCCTCAGGTGCTTGCAGTCCAGATTTAATTGGGTAGAACATTTGACTCAATTGATTATCAACAAATGTTTATGTTTTTTCATGGCAAAAGTTCCCTCTTATGCTTCATGTGATTGGCAGGCACATGTTTAATATAGATGTTGCCCATGTATAAGGACCTTTATATATTGATAATTTGATATTTTCTCAAGGTTTCTGATTGTTTCCTGAGGTAATGCAAAAGTTCTGGATTGTTTTTTTTTTCTTTCTGAATGCATTATTGTTTCTACGAATCCTCAGGTCTTGATGTTTCCTAGCTTGCTGGATGATCAGTCGCTGATAATTGAGTTCGAGCTGTTTATTGAAGCAGTTGATAACATGCATGAATTAGCTTTGGCTGGACATCAGCAGTTTCCAGTAATGTGCTGGCAATTTGTCTTTACAGACACATGCACTTTTACATATGGTTTCTTGGTCTGCTTATAAATTGCATGTGAATTGTAGGGAATTTATGCATTGCTTTTCTTCAGTAGAAGAGTGCGTACTGTTGGTCGACGTTTAGCTCGGTCTATGGAAAAATTGAGGTGCTGTTCTTCTATACTTATTCTTTTGGGAATTTTTTTCACATTTTTTTTCTGAGGTTCCAGTGCACGCCTTGAATTTGAAGGTCAGAGTCTGGTTTATTGCTTTTTAAAGCTTTAGAAATTGAAGTGGGATATTAATTGGCTTTATCTTTGGTATCTCTCAGATGTTTAATTCAAGCCACTAGGAGAGTATAGGAAATATAAGCATATCAACTAATCATTATTAAAAGCTAGTGGTTGTTCACTTGTGCCAATGTCATACTAATTGTCTATTTTTCTTGATGCACTCCATACTAGTCGGCAACTGTATAAGTTGCGGAGATCATGTGATGCATCACATTTTCCAATTTTTTCTCTACTGCTTGGGCTATATTTTTTTAATTGTAGTTTAAATTATAGATCAAGTTTCTGATGTACTTAAAGCTGTTTGCAATTCGTGCAAATACATCAAGATTGATTCATATTCTTGTCTTATAAATACATGAAGAGGCTTCTGTTGGTGCGTCTTCTTTGAGAATCATGTTTCTTTGTTGGAAGGGGCGCATGATTTCATGTAATGGATAGTTATTGAAGTACTTTAGCTACTTTTGCATTAGCTTCTTCAAACTACCTAGAACTACCCATTGTTTCCTGAAGTTGTGTAGGAACCTTAGAACAAGAAGTGCATGGTGAACTTGAATTTTATGTATCCTATCATTTTTTTGGAACTTCTAACCTCTAACAAACTTGTGTGAGTGGTCTGTTATTTCTTTTTACTTATTCTGGCTGCCAAAATGCCAACAAAGTTTCATTCGTCCAGGCTGTTTATATTATCTGCTGTGACATCATACCATCTAATAAGATTAAACATAATGGATTGTTGATCTGTTATTGTGAAATCTCTTGTCCTTGTCATGGCTACATGGACTCTACAGTTCTACCTTTCTTCAATGATTTTTTCTCTTTGTGGCTAGGAGAGCAACAGATCTAGAACCTTTGCAGCCATTGCTGAACAAATTCATTGTGTTTTTGGAGACAGAAGTAATGCCTTCAGCGTGTAAGGCTACAAGGCCAAGATCAGAGCTAGATCGCCTATCAGTGTGGCTTGGATTCACATCATTGTAAGAAGAATGGCTTAAGTCTTTATCTTTAAACTTAATTTCCCAAGCCCTCCTCCCTTCCTCTCCACCTCTCTTCTCCTTGTACTAATTGTTCCTGTATTTCTGCTTTATGAAGGTTTGAATTTTTGGAACCTCCAGTGTTCGAAGAAGGAATAATGGAGCGCTATCCCATTTTTTTTGATATAGTGCTCAACCATATCAGTGGTGATTCCAGTGAATTTTCACTTGCAGTAAACTGCTTGAAAGAACTGTTCAAAATGCTTGGTTAGTGTCATTAACTTTTTTACTGTAACTTCATTCCTGAACATACTCAATTCATGAAGTGTTTGCACTTCCCGCTAAATTTTCCCTTGTTTTCAGGTTGTAAACTTTGGCTGAGGTCCACATTGTCTCCAAGTGTGATGCAGAACACATTACTAGGCCAGTGTTTCCACACTCGAAATGAAAAAATGCACATAGATATATTTGATCTTTTCCCACCTTTTCTACAGGTATGTCCATAAATTGTGTTCTAACTTTTCAGATATAGCGCATTTACAAAATATTTGTTATGACATTTATTATTTCACAATTCCAGTCACTTGAAGCTTTGCAAGATGGGGAACATGAGAAACAACGCCGGCATTTTCTCTATTTTCTCCTCCATCAAGTTCCTGCCAGCAGCAACTTCAATGTTTTGACTCGAAAAATGGCATGCAAGGTTTTTATCACTTTTTATAATTCCCAAGGAAAAAAATCATTTTCTTAACCTAAATGATTCCTGAAGTTTCCTGTGAATAGTTTTGTAGTTTTGGCTCATTACTACCATTTATTTCAAGATTTTATTTTCAGATAGCCCTTCTTATTGTGCTTCGAGGCTACAAGATGAACCCTCCTTGTCCTCCTTCTGATTGTGCACATATGTGGTATGTACTCTTGGACCTTATGTTGGAAGGTTGTGCAATAGTGATGATTGCCAAACATTTTTCCTGCAATTATATTTTAACAACTGTACTAAAGCATGTGGTTGAAAATTTAGTTCAGATTTAACTTTAAATTGGGCGGAGATGTACCAGGGATATGAATGTTAATATTAGGATATGAACTAAGGTCTTACAAATTTTAATGGGGGTCAATTTAGAGAAATTAACTTCCTATATGTCTAGGCATCATCCATGTCTCTATGTTTATTTTTTGCATCTTTTAAGTTTCTTATAGGGGCCCTAAGTTTGGTGCGGCAGTGAATTCTTAAGATAGAACTCCTTCATGCAAGTATATGCTAAAAGGTTGCCGAAGCCCTTGGTTTGGACCATAAATAGGGGAAATTTTCTGTTTAGTTCTTTAATTTGCATATTTATACTTGTATAGAATTCAAGCAAATCTTAGTCAATCACTACTAAGGATGCTCTCTAAACTTTGAGAACCAGATGCAGAAATACATGTTAGACCATTCAGCATTCTGTAAATCTATGCTTATCTTATCGACAAATGGTTCTGGACATAAATTAGTCACTTATGGCCATTTCTGGCAATCCCTTGTGACCATTTTGTTTGACAGGGGTCCTTCACTTGTTTCTTCTCTGAGGGATACTTCACTACATTGTTCTCTGAGACAACCGGCTTTTGATCTTATACAAACTATAATTGTTTCTGATGCTGCTGCATTGACGGCTTCATTGTTCAATAATTCCATGCCTATGAGTGATGAGAGAAGAATTTTTTCTGACTGGACTAATAATAATGATGAGATTCCATTTGCTTTGGGTGTAGAAGAAAAGGATACTAGCTGTTGGACTGAATTCAATGCACAGAGTAAGGTTACTGTGCAGGAGTACAGCAGTTGGATGTGCATCCCAATGCTATGGGTTGATGTTCTTGTTGATATTGATCCATCAGTCTTGCCAGTGTCATTTTCCAAGGCTGTTTTCTGGGCTCGATCTCGTTTAGTTATGGTAGAACCTGATACAAGTGTAGAAACGGAGCTTCAAGTGAGAAGTTGGCTTTTATCTTTTGCTATAGAAATCACTGGTTCATTGGGATGGAAGGTTCCAACTGGTTATGATGATGGTGGAGTTGGAAAAGAGTCAAAAAATTCAGTTAAAGTGTTAATGATGCATCTTCCTTTAATAAGAGCATTTAACAGGTTCCAAAATAATGCATGCTAAATTTTCTGAATTTGTTTTATGTCATATAACTTTAGGGTTTGCAATTTAATTTGGATTGGCATGTGGCTTTGCGATTGCTTCAGAAATTTCTCTGGATGATTTTACAGATTCGTTGCACACTTTTTGGTTAAATTGGGGCAAGGTGAACTCCGAAAACAGTGGACTTGGGAACCAAGGATGGCAGAGAGCTTGATTCTTTTGCTTGTGGATCCCAATGATGTACGAACTCATAGCTATTCCATTATTATTTTTTTGGGTACATTGTAGTCCAAACAAATAAGCTAATGGAAACAATTAGTGCCTAATTTAACAAACTCCTCTTGCAGCAAATCTATAATTGCTTCAGGAGGACAGTTTGTAATGACCATATTTCCTGGTCGTTACAAACAGTTCTCCTGTAGGGATTGTAGATATTTCCTTGCTGCTGTTGCCATAGGAGTTGGGTACATTAACTAATCCATTATGATTCACTTTCAGTGACTGTTGTACACGGTGTGACATCTAGGTATATTCTGTGCGTGTGATGCAAATTAATCTGATTGACTTTCTGCAAATGTTTGTAATTTATTGATGCTTATACAGCATGTTAGGCAATTCAGTAAATGTATCTTGGAGCAAGTTTCAAACACAAGGGGTCTTTCAAGTGGCCTGAAGTTTCTTAGCTCTTACCTTTCTTCTCTGTCAGCCGTCCTATTAGGCTTGAGACATGCTCTTCAATTGGTGAGTGACCACTGATACCAGTTCCCTGATAATTTTCTTTGTTATTTAGTTGTCATTATTATCATTTTCCCACTAAGATCTTGCATTTATTTCGTAACAGGCACTAGAGGATGCTTTATATTTCATTTACGAATAATTATATTGAGTCAAGTGGAATAGTCCTTTTTAAGCATATATGTGGTTTAGATTGCTTTCTCTTAGTTCAATCTTTCCATGCTGACGTGAGCTCGTGAAGATTTCTAGTAATTCTTCAAATATCTTGTTTGCCCTTACGTCTTTCTGTTTGTAAATCCACAGGTTCAGTTGGATTCTGTTCTATTGAAGTTTCAGACTTTACAAAATTTTTTATTTGTATTGTGCAAGCTGATCAAGGGAGGGGATTCATCTAACCCAGTCTTTCCTGAGAAGTCATCTGATGATATAAGCGTTGGCAATTACTCCTCACAAAGTGGATTTTTAATGCAGCCAGTCTTTGATTCTTTGACGGTGGAGGTTGATGGACATTCGTCAAGCACAGACTTCAAATTACTAGAGAAGTTTCAATGCTTGCTGTCACAAATTGCATGGCCTTCAATTGAAAGATGCTTGGTTGAAGGGAAGGCATTCATTGATTCAAGTCCTTGTCAGGTATGTTGTGAAGCCCCACAAGTCTTTCTCTCCCAACTCTCCATTTGCTCCTCATCTTTTTCTTCTGGGTAGGGGTGAGCAATTTGTGGTTTGGGTTGGTTTTTATCGAAACTATAAATCAACCCCACTATAAAATGGTTTGTTTTAGTTAAACCAAACTAAGCATCTAAAAATCTAAATCAAACTAAACTGATCCAAATAAAATTGGTTCAGTTTTGGTGTTTGGTTTGATTTAATAACTTTGATTTGAATAATTATTGAAAATCTCTTTACTTTTTTAATAGAATAATATTTTAACTGATGGGAAAGTTTCATATGAAAATGGTAAGAAATTTAATCATATTTCTATAATCTTTTAAAAATGATTATAAGCAATAAAATTTCTTAAGTGAGTAATTAAATATAGTGCAGCAATTTTGATATTTAGAATGAAAAATTATCGATTTCATTAATTAATGCACATGAAAGTTTACACTAACAAGCCTCTATGTTAAAACAAAGATTAATTTTAGAAAAAAAATATAAACAAAAATTTAAGATGCAAGAATATTAGATGCTTTGTATTACATAAAAGACAATTATTTAATTGCTTCTTTTAAAAATGTACAATATGACTAAAGGGTGCAAGATAGTAATGTTACAAAGCAACTAATATAAAACTCAATATTTTTTGATATAAAGTTAAACAAATTAAATCCTATATATATATATATATTTCTTTACTTTTATTAATGATATAGCAAAGTTAATAGAATTAATAGAAGATAAAGAGAGAATTTGAGTGAATTATTTGAAAGATACTATTCACTTTAATAATAGTAGATTTAATATTTAGATTGCTTTTTCTAACAAAAAGTAGTTTATTTAAAAAATTAAAATAGTAGTGAACTTAATGATATTGGTTTATATTCGTTTTTTAATTTTAAAAACCAAATCATTATTTTATTTTAAAGAAACCATCAATTTTGGGTTTTTTTAATGGATTGGTTTGGATTGAGCAGAATTTGGTGGTTTGTGCTCAACCCTATTTCTGGGATTGTGATTTTGCCAGTTGGTCTGTGCTTTGGTTACGTATAGTTGATGCTTTCTTAAAGATAATTTGCTGACATTATTCTTTTTAAGTCATATTTACTCTCCCATAGAGCAAAGATGACAATGGGCATTTTTTGGGAGTTGATGAGGGTGGCATTGCTTGTTTATTTTCAACTTCATAGCTTGGTTTCTTTAAATAGGCAGTTTCTGTTCATTTCTTCTTGTTTCAGATGACTTGTGTACGTGTACTTGAAATACTCCCTGTTGTTTTTGAAAGACTTTGTCCATCTTCTGTTAGACATCCTGTGGATTCTGTAAGGGTGGTGAAAAATGTTTTTGACTTTATGTGGCTTCACGATTTGATTGACTGGGGAAAGTCATCGCTTAAAGTTGTGGGTGTGTACTGGAGAAAAACCGTTGGTTCCTTAATGAAGCTGCTTATAAGATTTTGCAGTAAAGTTTCTGCATTTGCTGTGGATATCGAGAATCTTATTTCATGTGGTAAGCTTTTCAAGGACACAGTCTCCCTCTCTCACGCATAACACAGGACACAAAACATTCCTCTATATATATATATATATATACGTACATTTTTAGATTCATGTATGGTGTTTCTCATCTATTTATAACTCATTTGCCTTTGTATCATGTTTTGTGCCTTTTGAATGTAGATATTATTGACATGGATCAGTTGGCCAAACAAGTGTCACACCTCCGTGTTATGTTATCTAGGGAAGCGTCTTCTAATATTGGCATGGTTAGATCAAGAGACAAAGCTTCAAGTCCCGAGGGTTTATCTTTTGTAAGAAGGCATTCAAATCTGCCTGTGCAGCCTATCAAGTTGGAGGATACCAAAGTGCAAGTTGCGGACTTGATATTAGTGGCTAATAGAAGGGATAAAAGTGATGTGATTGTGCTTTCTGATGATGAGGCAGAAACACACATTTCACCTGTGAAGGTCAACTTATCAAGCTCTGATGCTGGCCATAGTGTGTTGGATGAAAATAAAATAACTTCTTTTAATAGTGCTTCACAAGTTGGCATTGTAGACATGGATGTTCCAGGCACTAATACTTCAAATGATGAACGTGATTCTGGTGAACAGAAGGTTGCTGCAGATGGATCTGGCCTGATTTCTCAGAAGCTAGATGTTAATAAGTTAGTTGGCAAACCAGCGGCTCCACTTGAATCAGAAGGAAGAGAAAACAAGAGTAAAGAAGTGAAGCCAAAAGGCAGTATAGATGATTCTTTGTCATCTCAATATGGAACTGATTTGAGGAGTTTCCTTGAAGAATCTGTTAAGTCTTTGGATATTGATCAAGTAGGCAACAATTTGGTTTCTGAAGCAAGGGACTCAGTACTGAAAGATTTAGTGAGTGATTCTAACAATAAGCATATGGAGTCTTTCCCGAGATCTGTCAGGCCGCAGCAGTTGAATGCAACAAAGTTGGTTGCTTCTGGTTTTAAAAGACAGGTTATACAACTTGGAACACCATCTGATACTAGGTTTGGAAATTTACGCCAGCGTGAAGCTAGAGATAAAAGGTTCAAGCCTCCAAGGCTTGATGAATGGTATAGACAAATATTGGAAATAGATTATTTTGCCATGGTAGGATTAGCAACTGCAAGTGAAAACACAAAACAGACAAGTAAATTGAAGGAGGTTCCTGTGTGTTTTCAATCACCTGAGCAGTATGTGGACATTTTTCGGCCATTGGTTTTGGAGGAGTTCAAGGCGCAGCTACATAGTTGCTTTCTGGAGATCTCTTCATGGGAGGAGATTTATAATGGTAGTCTATCTGTGTTGTCAATTGAGAGGATTGATGATTTTCATCATGTTCGCTTTGTCTATGATGACCATGATTCTTCATCGTCTAAAAGCTTAGTGGAAAATGACCTTGTTTTACTAACTAAAGAGGTTCCACGGAATAAATCCCATGATCTTCATATGGTTGGAAAGGTATCTTATTTTCTTTCCTGATCATTTTTGGGAAGATTTGGATGAGTTTCACTTCAAGTGTTCATGTCTTCTGTGTCTTTGTTTGTAAATCCACCCGCACAAACTTATGACGCTTAAAGAAAGCTTTATGCTCTTTATGAATATTTTCATATGATTCATGATGGTATACATTGTGTGCTCAGTTCGCTTGGAGTAGGATGTAATTAATAAGAACTTCTTAATAAGCCATCATTCTGTCAAGAGTTTTAGTCTCGATAGAGAGGGTTATGGGAAAGAGTTGTTGAAATGGTGAAGTTTTGCTAAATTATAGGCTCATAGCTGGTTGATCTATAGCTGTATACCTAGAACATTTTGTTCAAATCTTGAGCTGTTTGCTGAGTTCTAAACAATGCATGCTGATGTAACCATCCTGCTTTTCAGGTGGAGAGACGTGAGAGGGACAATAACAGAAGGGCAAGTATTGTTCTAGGTAGCCAATAAAGGATTCACCACTCCTGATAGAAGGAGATGATACCCACGGCCTCTTGCTGGGGTCATTACTCAGGAGTCTCTGGCTAGAGCGATTATGTGTCATGAAGTGAGACTTCAATGACACATAGAGTAATGAGAT